>JAGDQP010028832.1:0-23844 GCA_022664845.1 Lepisma saccharinum
ATCTCTAAAAACTTTTAAGCCTGACCCGGCCAAGGCCGAATTCAACCCCTGTGTGTAGTGTAAAAGTGTCTACAAACGTCCGACATTACATCACTGACTAATATACGTTTTTATTTAATAAAATAATATATACATTCTAACACTATACAGGGTAAGTCAAAATGATGGACCCGATTTCATAAATTTATTTTGTGAAATATAATGAACATATCTTAATGTGAGCTACGCGCAAGGAAAGGCAAAAGTTCAAAGTTTAGTTGAGTTTAGTTTATGTCCCGCGTGGTTGCATTGTCTACCGCTACGCGGCGCTGGAAGCAGTTAAAGAAAATGGCGCTGACTGGAGAGCAGAAATCGTTCTGTGTGCTGGATTACCATGTAAACAACTCTGTGATGAGTGTTCAACGGCATTTCCGTACCAAGTATGGCAGAGACCCACCTACTGGAAAAACCATTCGTACGTGGTATGAAAAATTCAGAGATACGGGCTGCATCTGTAAGTGAAAATAGACTGGCCGTCCTTCAGCTGAGGAAGAGACAGTGGAACGTGTTCGCGCCAGTTTTGTGCGGAGTCCACAGAAGTCTACCTACCGGGCAGCGAGGGAACTTGAAATGCCACAGAAAACTGTATGGCGAATTCTGCGGAAACGTTTACAAATGAAATCCCATCGCTTGCAACTGCTACAAGCCTTAAGAGACACTGATTATGCTGCTCGAGCGTCTTTCTGTGCTGATTTTCTCACGTTAATGGAAGAGGATGGGTTCGCCGAAAGGTTACGTTACAGTGATGAAGCGGTGTTTCACCTTTCTGGGAATGTGAATAGACACAACGTAAGGATCTGGGGAACTGATAATCCCCACGCAGTTGTGGAACACCAACGCGATTCACCCAAGGTGAATGTGTTTTGTGCCATTTCCCCTGAAAAGATTTATGGGCCCTTTTTCTTCCTTGAACCTACTGTGACAGGACATGTTTTTCTTGATATGCTGCAACAATGGCTCCTTCCACAGCTCGAAGAGGATAGTGCAGATTTCATTCTTCAATTGGATGGTGCCCCTCCGCATTACCATGGCAGCGTTCGGGATCATCTCAATGAGGCATTGCCACAGCGCTGGATAGGCCGTGCATCTCAGGAGGATCGAGTTCTCATTCGTTGGCCACCTCGTTCCCCCGATCTGACCCCGTGTGATTTCTTTTTGTGGGGTTTCATAAAGGATCGTGTTTACGTACCACCACTTCCAACAACATTGGGTGACCTTCGCGCCCGCATCACAGCAGCCATTGCAGAGATTGACCGTGACACACTACACAAGGTTTGGCAGGAGATAGACTATCGGCTTGATGTGTGTCGTGTTACGCGAGGTGCTCACATAGAGCACTTGTGATGTGACTGAAAAAAACTTTGAGAGTTACCCTTCTTACCACATGTATTACATTCAGATATGTTCATTATATTTCACAAAATAAATTAATGAAATCGGGTACATCATTTTGACTTACCCTGTATTTTATCAGGATTGCCCACATTAGTGTATTTAATATTGGTTAATTTTAGAATACCGGTAAATGTATCTCAATAAATAATCTATCCTAAAGAAAATACATTATTTGAACCACTCACCTGCTCAGCGACTGTTGGCAATTTGTTTAGGATCGCTTGGGCAGCCTTATTATTTTTATACATCATAGATGCTGCGAATGGTGTTAAGCCGGACTTATCTCTTAGACTCAAGTCTATTCCAGGATGAGACAAGAGTATCCTTATAATGTGTTCATGTTGATTTTCAATAGCGATATGAAGTGGTGTTTTCCTTTCCACGTTCTGCAGAATAATAAAGATTCAGTTGTTACACACTTTTTCACAATTCTCTCTTTTACACTAAAAGTATTTCACGTGAAATTTTCTAGCACTATTAAATACTTGTCATATAATGGAAATCACATCTATCTAGTGTGATTTATATACACTGAGATTACGCAAATGGCAGGACTTTTTTATGTCTTTAGCTGTATACCGATACTATTATTTAACTAATAAGCACCATTATTTACTTCAACCATACACTAAATAATAACACACTTATACCGCCCACCTATTTTCGTCTGTGCTAAGGAGCACGTGATTTTGAACCTTACCGTTAGGTAGCTCTGTCGACTACTTTCAGCCGCTAATTCTTCCAGAAGTAGTGATATAATTCATGCACTGGGGTTTGAAGCCCAGAACCTCGGAGTCATAACAGTCCGTGTACACAGTTTGGGTTCTTATTTTTTCGGTAGGGCATCCTTATTGGGTATACATGCCTGCATTTCATCCATTTTGTGAGGCGTCTTATTATAGGAACTCTTTACCTACGTTGGGGTTCTTATGTCTGCAGAAATATTTTTTAACACATTGGTACTGGATTCAGAGCCCAGAGATGAGTGTTCACAGGTTTGTTTGGTTAGGTGTGTTTTTTTTTTGTTGGTTAGGACTGCACGGTTGTTGTGCAAGAGAATTATTTGTGTTATATTTAGTAATTTTAATAAGTATTGTATTAATTTAAGTGTTTAAATATGCAGTTTGCACATTGTTTGCTTAGTTGAATTGTTATGAATGTCCTAGGTGGGTGCGTGAGCTTCTAAGGATAGAGCCTACAATTTTTTGGTAAGGTATATTCCAAACCTATCTTTCGGTGGGTCTGGAGGGAACTGAACCCGTGACCTCGCGTATAAAATATGAGGGCACTAACCTCTTGGCTATCCCGAGGTCTCACATTGTTTTCAGTCGAGTTTGTAAGTTGTGTTCGTTCGGGAATTTTATGGTTGACTCCAGTTTGGGCTTATAGAAATGGGTGAGGCAATATCCAGCCTCCGTTTTTAAAAAAACAGACCAGGGTGGGATTAAACCTGTGGTCATGCATATAAGACGAGAATGCACTAACCACTATGTCAGTCAAAGGAAGTATATGTATGTGTTTGTGTGTATGTATATATGTGAGTATGGTATATTACATTTTTGGCCGCAGTCTGGTGGACAACATAATTTTGTAAGAGAAGGTATAATTAGTGCTAGCCGTGTTTTGGGAGTTTTGGTGCCTGTAATGGCTGTTAGTTTTCATCATAGAAAACCTTGTTAGTTGGTTTAGCTCCACTGTCGTTTCCATCAATGTTGGGTCTGGTAAGGCTTCTGGTTTGGTACCTTTGTGATTAGCATCCGTGGTCTAGTTGGCAAGCTTGCTAGTAATTAGTTGCCTTGTTTTGGTAGTTTGTGTTGCTTAGAACCTGCAGGGCTCGTGGTAGTTATACTGTGGGCGTCTGTTGGGCTTTTTAAAGGTGTGTTGCTTGTAGTCTAGTTTTCAGGATACCGTTGATCTTTTATGCGGAAGCCGGCTTTTTGAGCATTTGCTTTAGGTTTTCCGGTGTACTGTACGCAATCATGGGCTGTTGTTTTAGAAAATTTTCCCACTAATATTGCCTGCTATATCCTTGTTTGCTACATTTCCAGAAAGTTTTAAGTTGTTTAATTCTTTCCCCTACTTACAAGAACTGAATGGTAGGTTGTAGTAAAAATGATCCTATTTGTTTTTTCTCATGTTTTCTAAGAGTTCCGGACCTTGATATCCGAAGAACTCTGTTTAGTTCTTCTGTCAGCATTTATTTTTGCTGTAGCCTCTCCTTACAAAGTATTTTTGAGCTCTTTCAGACGAGCCTAGGATTTCTCCTCGTTGGATATTATTTTCCTGTATCTAAGGGGATTATTGGAATTTTTAGGGAAACAAGATGGTATTCGTACTAGAAGGAACAGTAATGTGCAAGTTGATAAAAAGAAAATTCAAGGAATATGGAGCAGTAAGAATCAGAATAGAACGTGGAATAAGCCATATAACGGCAGATTTAACTAATAGGAAGTATAATAATAATGATAATCGTTATTCCAGAAACAATATAGGAACCAATTCTGAACCTACAAGGACGACAGTAGAACAAGTAAATCTGTGTCGACGAATAGAGATGCAACGATGAGTAATGGACTACTTAAATCAAGCGGAATTTAATCCAAATAAGTATAAAGAAACAGGAAATCTAGATAGTAGTCAACAGTCACTGACACATGATATCACGACTGTTCAATCGACCCTTTCTTTAAACTGAATCCTTGGGAGTTATACATTCATATTCAGAAGTTAGTCAAGAAAACTTCAACAGGTCTGGATGAAATTCCGTCTATTGTTATTAAAGGGTGTATACATTTAATTGGAGTCCAGTTTTGTTATCTTATAAATTACTCTTTTGAGTCGGGAGTTTTCCCAAGCAGGCTAAAAATTGTTCAGATTATTCCGTTACACCAGAAAGGAAGTATTACAGATATGCAGAATTATCGTCCCATTTTTATTTTGTCAGTATATTAAAAAAATATTTGAATACGCAATGTTGACATGTTTAAATAGCTTTCTATCGACACACAAGTTGATTTCTCTTTGCCAACATTGTTTTCAGAAGAGAAGATCTATAGACACTGCATTGTTTGACTTTACAAGAAAAGTCTCATATACCTTAAATAAAAGCCAACGTGCCATAGATTTTCCTAAGGCATTTGACAACGTGCATCACTTTACTTTATTGACGAAACTATATCAGCATGGTATCAGAGGGTTTTTTTATCGTACTTGAGTAATGGAAAGTAGATAGTACAAATCTCTAAGACTTTTAATGAGAGAAGCATGGCATTTCATTGGTCAGTGGCTGAAATTAACAAAGGTATTTACTCAGGGCTCTATTTTAGGATCTACATTATTTATTTTGTGTATCAATGTTTTGTCCTAGTTCATAGAGTTAGTAAATGTAGTTTTGTACGCTGATGATACAAATGTTTTAGTAACTGTAAACACTCATCAGCAAGCAGAAAGTAACTTAAAATCAATGACTGCAATATTAATAGAATGGGCTTCAATAAATAGTCTGAATATAGATGTAGATAAATCAATAATCCTACATTTTCATCTTTCTCACCAACCGTTTAGTTTCCACCCGTAATAGTAAATTCGTTTAAGTCTGGAATATACTTCTAAAAGCAAATTGTTAGGTCATATAAATGAAAAGCTAAAATGAGATTATCACATTCTTGAGATTAATAATTAAAAAAAAAAGAAAGGGTGTCTGCTTCTCATGTACAGATTACAAGGTACAGTCTCCCGACAAACTCTGATCTCATTGTGTTACGCAAAAGTATATGCTCTTATTAGCTTTGGAATAATATTTTGGGGTACATAACATGTTAGTGTAAATACTTTTCATTTACTAAAGAAGGTTGTTAGAATTACGAGGGCTACTTTTAAGTAAGGTCCCATTGTCAATAGAAACAAAACTAGTAAAGATAGTGCCATACATTTTTGGTTATTTTCCTCTGTACACATTAAGATATTTTTCTACATAGTTACCATGTTGGTTTAAACATGTATCACAGCGTTCGACAAGTTTTTGTATGCCCATGTCGTAGAAATCACTCGCTTGTGACCGAATTTTTTATTCGATTTTTGACAGCAAGGAACGTTTCAGCAGTGGAATTCATCGCCAGATATGTGATGTGTACGACCCGGAATGCAATGAATGACAGCAAGGTGTGTAAATGGGTGCGATCGTTCAAGAACGGGTGGGACAATGTTCATGATGAACCGCAATCAGGCCGATCTTCGAGTTGGTGCGTGCAGTTGACGCAAAAATCCATGAAAACCGGAGTCTCACGATTTCCACGTTGTCACTGGAATTTCCTGAAGCAGTTTGTCGCCGGTCAGCGGTTTGAAACCGATGAAGAAGTGAAAACAACGGTTGAAGATTGGCTTCGGTCACAGACTGGTGATTTCTATGACGTGGGCATACAAAAACTCGTCGAACGCTAGATAAATGTTTAAACAAACATGGTAACTGTAAAAAAATAGCTTAATCTGTACAGAGGAAATAACCAAAAATGTATGGCACTATCTTTACTAGTTTTGTTTCTATTGACAATCGGACCTTACTTGAAAGATAGCCCTCGTATTTTTAACAGGAACCCTAGGTTATCTGTGTTTATGTCTCAAAACTTCTAACAGTTCCATGCCTATATACGGTATTTATAAAAGTGTAATATTTACTAAGAAAAAGAGTCACTTATTTACTTATACGACAAATATACACAATTACCATACGAGACAAAAAAGAAACTTTTTCCCAGAAAGACAAAGTTTGGATCTACTCATTCTAGAGTTGTACAATAAACTACCGAATTACCTAAAGAGTATTGAAAATATAAATAAATATAAATCTGAGCTTTTCAGTTCGTTCGTAAATAAGGGTTACTATAATGATTATTTGAATGATGACTTACGTAATAATTTATAGTCATGTTAATTGTACGTTTTTTTGTTGTTTTTTTTAATTTAATATCCTGTCTCCTAGAGACACTGACGAGTCTTATGTATCACAGGTTGTTATTAAATTTCTATTCTATCCTATCCACAACTGTCAACATTTCTGGAAACAAAATAACTTTTATGTTGAATGAATTATTTTTTCTCTCTAACGTCATGAGTGGTATAACTGATCGACTGATATTGATATCTTTATATTAAAAAAAAAAAAATCTGTGGCGGGTTGGTATTCCACATTACCAACTGGATGGCCTATTCAAGTTTTGTGTTTGTCTTGTGTCTCTTTTATGATATTGTTATAACAGTGTTTTTGCTTTGTTTTTCAGTACTAATCTAACATGATTGACTTTTGAAAGTCGATTTTTGTCGCTTGCAAGAAGAAACATGTGCACTTGCGGGCTAACTTAAAGGATGAAATACATTGTCACCTAGAACAAAAAAAAAAAAATGTTTTTCACGAACCGATCATGTTAGATCAGCACAGGAAACAAACAAAAAAAAACGTAATAAAAGTATCATAAAAGAGACACAAGACAAACACAAACTTGGATAGGCATACAATAGACAAATTAAATATAAATACATATAAATATACCAATATCAATCCTGCAGTTATACCATCCAAGACGTTAGAGAAAAAAAACATCAAAATAAAACTTATTTCGTTCCGAGGAATGTTGATATTGGTGCATATAAAATTACCTGAAAATGTGGAGAGAAATATGTAGACATAGTCAAAAGAAACCATAAGACCAGGGTCAACGAACATGTCAGAGATGAAAAAGTGAAACCTCCTGTTTCCGTTATTTCTAAAACCCTCATCTCAAAGCATTCATTGTAGATGCAGTACGTCTTCCGAACCTACAAGTTATGATTTTAGGGTATGTTCAGTAGATGTTTGGTTTGCTAAATAAATGTTACAAAAGTTTCCTAATGAAGTACGTGAGTGCCTTCATTCGTATTGAATTTAGACATCAGTACAAGATGATTCCAATTAAGGGTAAACTGTGGCTACTTCCCACGACTGGTATGTTTTAAGAAGAGTATTGGTATTTTCTGAATAGATGATTTGTATCTTCAGTTTCATTGCAAGATACTCTAACTAAATAACTTTTCTTCTACCATCGTACACATGACAATTTAAAATATCATATCAATTGGCGCAGTTTGTGATTCTAAAGATTCCACGTGATTCCACGTATTCTAAAGATGTATTCATCAACTCCCATGGAAGGGTTTGTCCCAAACCTAATGGACTAAAAGTGTACATAGCTCAATTTGAAAAGTAATGCATAGCATATAGTATTAAACCAGATAAGAAAGTAGGTCAGTTCCTAGCAACTGTAGGACATGAACTGTTTGCACAATTGCGAGATTTATTCTCTCCTTTGGAAGTCACTGAACAAACGTTTGACGACATTAAATCTGCTCTGACTAAACATTACCAATCAAAATCCAACATCTTAATAGAGCGTTTCAGATTTCATTCGTTAAGACAATCCTCCCAAGAATACATAATACAAATGAAAAAAACAAGCAGCCAAATGCGAATTTGGTACAGTGTTAGAGGATATGATTAGAGATCAAGTGGTGATCTTGGTATCATAAAGACGATACAAGTCGGCGACGGCTTTCAAACCCTAAGTTAACTCTGCAAAGAGCAATTGAAGTACTAACGGTAGAAGAACAAGTTGACATAGATGGCTTTTGTTTCACTTCGTTAAGACACAAGCATCCAACACTAATGAAAGTTAGGGAAATTCCAACCACATCTTTTCAAAATAGTAAGTTCCAAAATAGCTCAGGAGAGTATCCAGCTAAATGTTTTAGGTGTGGTAAAGCTCATGAGGACTTTAAGAACTGTTTCGCTAATAATCTTACCTGTTTAACGAGCAAACGTAAACGTCATTTGTCCACCGTATGTAAATACAAGATGCGTGATGAAATACGGAAAATACACCCGCCTATGGCACACCACTGGAAGAACAGATACAAGTTTCTACAGTAGACTTGTGAATTTCGATGCAATAAAGATTCGTTCAGCAGAATGAACTTCCCAAGAAGATACCTCAACATCCACACCTTATAGCTTAACACTTAACCTAATGAATAAAGAAATTAATGCCACAATAGATACCGGTCTGGAAAATATTGTAATGTCGATAACAGAATTAATTACATTGGGTGCTTTTGATCAAATGAAGCCCAAATAAAAGGAGAGTTTGTTTATTAGATCAAACCTCATTAGACACGTCAGGCTCAGTTAGTCTAACACTACAATTGAAAAACAATGAAATAGTAGATGATTTGTCTACTATTTGTTATTACGTTGTTAGAATTACCTAAATTTCTCATTGGAAGATCTGGATTGGATGAAATCAATCCACAACGGAGATTCTCTTTAGATTCTGTGATTATAGATTGATAGTAACATATGAACATTAACCATGGAAAGTAATCATACATTAGAGAAAACTTTAACACAAATGAGTTATCAATTACGCAGTTATAGCAAAGCGTAGATAACTTCAATGATGTAATAAATATAACGGGACAGGGGACCAACCGTACTTATGCCAACTTGCTTGATACTCTACCAACTTTCAGACCGCGACCCTCCGTTAAGCCCTGAATGAAAGCTCCTTCCCAGAGACAACGTGCGGATGTGTCTGTGGTGGGGGATAGAGTATGGATTACAGTTATACGGAAACTGTCATCGAAGTCAGTGTTTTGCAACTGAGTGTGTGTAGACACTGGCGAATCGCGTCTGTTGGTGACGGAAAAGTGGCGGTGATTATTCACACGGGGATTCAAAGGACCACCTGTTTTCCCCACATAGAATGCCGGGCAGAGTGTGCAGGTTAGGATATATATGACGTTTGAGGTTTGACAGGTTCCTTTGGGATGTAGAGTGAAGTTGCCATTGGCTGTGTTGACACAGATTGATGGAGACGAAATAAGGATGTGTCAAATTTTACATCTAGTGCTGTTACATTTGTGGGCGGGTACTGAAGGCAAATGGCACGAAGGGTTAGTGTGGACCAGGATGTTTCTAAGATTGGGAGGATGCTGAAAAACTAATCTCGGCTTGGTTGGAAAGGCAGACCTGGTATCGGTGTCAGATTGGAGTATATGGAAGTGAGAATGCAGAATTTGTTTGATCTTGGTAAGTTTAGGATGAAATAGTGTGATTAAGGACGGAGGATTCGCATTGGTGTTGGAAGTAGGAATAGTTGGTGTGTGTGTGTGGCTGCACGTCGAATTTGTTTGGTTACGAGGTTAAGTGGATAGAGCCTCGGTTGATTAGAGCCTCCTGGGGGCGTTGGTTGTATGTTTCTGTTTCGGAGGTGGTGGAATTCAGGCGTTGTCCTATGAGGGCACGGGCTTTTTTGGTGTGGTAAAGATGAGAACTAGAATAATACAAGTATTGCATGTGGTTGGTCGAATTTATATGAACGGAATTTGTAAGAGTGTTGTTTACCAAGGTGATGTTAGCATCAAGAAATGTTACTTTTGTGTTTGAGATGGACCAAGTGAACTGGACAACACGGAATTGGTTCAGCTGTTCTAGAAACGTTTTGAGGCTTGCCTCACCATGAGTCCACAGCATTAGTACATCGTCCGAAAAACGTATCCAAAGATGTAAACTGTTGGGTTTGTAGGAAATCGTGTTCAAGCTTGCCCATGAACAAGTTGGCGTAGGAAAGGGGCATTCTTGAACCCATGGCTGTTCCTCGGATTTGAAAGTAATGTTTGTTTCTGAAAGTGACGTTATTACAGGTGAGAACTAGGTTGGCTAGATTTAGAAGGAAAGGTGTTGTTGGCATGTGAGGTTGAGCAAGTATTCCGAAGCTGCAAGTCCATGGACATGAAGAATGATGGTGTACAAGAAAGTATAGTAACAAGTAGTATGTCGGAAAAGAGATGCGAGAAACTACGGATTATTTCAAGGAAGTGGTAGGTATGGCGTATGTTAGCAGGCAGCGCTTGAACATGTGGTTGTAAGAAGGAGTCAACGAAAGCGGAAATACGTTCAGTAGGGGATTTATAGTGGGCACAATGGGTCTACCAGGGTTACCTGATTTATGGATATTTAGTAGTAGGTAGAAAGTAGGAGTGCTTGGGTTGTCTAGACTTAGGTATTTTATGAAAGTTTCGGACATGCTCTCACGAGAACTGTTAATGGTGATAAATTCGGAGATTTTCTTTTGGGGAGTATCGGTTAGGTCTGTGGTGGTTAGTTTGTAGGTGCTGGAATCAGACAGTTGTCGGTCAGCCTCCTGGAGGTAGTCAGCTTTGTCCAACGCCACTGTGGTAAATCCCTTGTCAGCCGGGAGAACAATTATGTCTTGGTTCTCACGAAGCGCTACAAGGGCTTTGTGCTGGAAGCGGGTTAGATTCGGTTGGTCCGGAATTTGTTGAAGGAATTCGCTATTGGTACTTGCGGAAATTATTGCCGAGATGTATCGTTCGAGGGGGTGGCTATTAAGAAGGGGTAGCTACTAAGATATATATATATATATATATATCACTAACACAAAGGAAAGCAGGAAGGGCAATTTAAGGTAAATTTATGATAAAAAGTAAGGAGTTTACTAACAGCTTATTTGTTCTATAGGAGAACAAACACACACGCGTACACAATGTACACAGTTTTTCGCAATATTTCGGTATATTACAACCGTATTATTGCTTGTAGAGTGAAAGACGAACACATGTAGATTGAATAAAAGACGAAGACGACAGTGGCACCACGTAGCGGACGACGCATTAAGCTACATGCCAGATAGTCCGCTACGTGGTGCCACTGTTGTCTTCGTCTTTCACTCTACAAGTAAGAATACGGTCCTAATATACAGAAATATTCAAGATCCTTGTACTTATATATGTTAGCGTGTGCGTA
Source organism: Lepisma saccharinum (assembly GCA_022664845.1). NCBI lineage: Eukaryota > Metazoa > Arthropoda > Insecta > Zygentoma > Lepismatidae > Lepisma > Lepisma saccharinum. The sequence goes on from JAGDQP010028832.1 coordinate 11,288, forward strand.
TGTTCACGCATAGAACAAGCTGTAAGTAAACTCCTTACTTTTTACCATAAATTTACCTTATATATATAAGGTAAAATTATGATAAGAAGAAAGGGATTACTTACAGCTTGTTGTTCTATACGTGAACATACGCACACGCTAACATATATAAATAACTACAGGAATCTTGAATATTTCGGTGATTTCACCTTCTTCTTGCTCGGAGAGTAATAGACACACCCGAGTAGAATAAAGACTACGATGACAGTGGGGCCACGTAGCGGACTATGCATCGAGCTTGGAGAACAGTTGACTGTTATATAGCGCATGAATTTGAGGGAGGGTGGGAAAATTGTCAACTGTACAGCGTGTAAGTTCGGGAGGGAATTGTGGAAGGAAAAGTGTTGAAAATGCAGAGCAAAAGGGTGTTTTAGAGTTATTGAAGGTTAAGGCCAGGATACATTTTCGCATTTAAACCGTGAATATAGGCGCCCTCCCAGAGACGGCGTGTTGAGGTGCTGGTCGTACGAATGTGGAGAGCACCACCTGTTTCCCCCTATAAAAGGCATTTCATATACATATAAGATGGTAGAAAAAAAGGATACTGACATTGGAGAACACTAAGACAGATGTACAGGAACTTCACACACACAATCACTTATATATGTGTGTGTATATATATCAAAGGAAAGTACATATATCACTTCTACATTTAACACATACAAGATCTCTTCTGTTAAAACATTATACAAATAATGCAAAGCAAAAGTTCTTTCAATAGAATTCAACTGCAACAAACATCACACAAAATAATACATCATCTAAAACTGCGCAGCGACATCTCCCGGACTCCATCCTACTAAAACTGCTATATCAGCTGGACTGACTGGAATACTTTTCCACATCGCTGCTAACTTGCAGGAAAACACTTCACACTTGGCGTTCATATGATGGGCAGGCCATGAGCAAAATTTCTCTCTGTTATATACTAGATTTACATCAATTAATACAATAGAGCAAAACACGAATGATTTAATTAAATCCTTTCCAATGTTTCTACCACAGACAGCATCAATGATGCAAAAAGCTACTCAAGCAAAGCATATTACAGATAAGGTTCCTAAAATCCAAAATGATATGGAAGAAAGTACAAGTTTTTCAATCGAATGATTACAAATTACAGTTTATGGATAGTACAGCTAATGAAGTAAAGCCTCAACGTACTAATAAAACGAATAAGAAGAAAGAAGATTCATCTTTATCAAAAGACAACAATAATGAGGGAGTGAACAAATTGAAGGCAAAATCTAAATTAGACTTTACAGAAATGTATACTGCAGAATGGCTGAACTCAAGAGGACTAGCACATAAAATGATACGTCCATTTCTTGAAGAACAAAAATCAAATTTAGAAGTTAATATGGTGTTAATCGGCAAATTAAAAGAAGCAATGGATTTGCCTTCATCCCTATAAAGGACTGTAGATTAGTTCTTTGTAGTGTATATATATGATGAAAAGAATGTCTAATCTGAAGATTAGGTGGCGTTCGATTTAGTAAAATTGTTATCTTTAAATAATCTGCAATATTTATTTTTCTTTAATCACATACAGCAACTTTCCTGTCAGGAAGTATTTATTTTCAATATTATATTATTGAAAACGTTACGTAACATAAAATAAACATAGTTATGTGATACAAGTACAACTGTTAAGAATTATAATATGTGGATGCATTGTCCACCTTTCTGTGATTGCTTTTGTTGCATGGAAGCTAGTGTTAAACTTGTACGAAGCGTATTTTTTAGTGCTTTTGAGTTGTAAACGTTAAGATTGTGTGTGACTTGAGATTTATGCCGAATGAATATGAATGCAGACGAAAGTAGAAATTCACGAATGACTTGTGTTCTCAGCAGTAACTCCAGCACGTTAAACTTATAATCATGCGTCAGAAACTTGAATAAGTTTACATTTCTCTAGTGATTTTTCTTATTTTTGTACAAGAGCAAGTTTTAACTAGTGATTGCTATTCTCATTTCAAAATCAAGTACAAAGCAACTGAGATTCATCTGTGACAATTAATTATAGCGGAAATATTACTTAATATCCAAAGTGCAAGTTATTATTAGATAATGGCGTCGAGTATGAGTATGTATGTGCAGGGCAATTCTTCCGACACGGTGAGATATGAGATTAAGTGTGCGAAGTGTAACAGAAATGTTAAAAATTGTATTTTGTGTAATTCCTGCATCGATGGTTAAATTTCCGCTGTAGGCAAGTGAACAATGATCAACATATTGATAAAAATGCGAGGTGGATTTGTCCTTCATGTCCAAGCGATGGAAACGATCATGGACCTCTAAACTACGACAGTGAAGAAGTTGCTAGTCTCAAAATAATTGTAAATATACTGCAAAATGATCTAATTGAACTGACAGCAGAGCACGACATTCTTCGCACAAGATTGGAGCAAATTTAACGCACAAAACAAACTAACGAACAATGGATCCCTGTTAAAAAAAAAAGCGGTAAACATTCCTGGTCGGGAGTCGTCAAGGGTACAAACTGAAATGAGATATGTGTTCAAAATTCAAATACCGGTAGAACAAGAATCATACCATCGAATGACAGGAACAATTTAATTGATCCTACCCCAGGTGGACGAATTAGTCAGCGTCCTAATGGAGTGCAACATATTACAGTTGAAAATATGTTTGGTGTCTTCAGTGAGAGTGATTCTGAACAGCAATTTGTTTACAAAAGCAACATGAGGAAATACGTCCATGCCGATAATCAAGAAGAGGTTTTTCTACAAGAGAGAGTAAATGCTAAATCTGCGAAGGTAAGCAGAAACACTCCCACGTATAATAATAAGTTTGTCAAGGACCCACGAATAAACTCTAGAACAGTAAGGGACAAATCAATACAAAGGCAGAGCAAGCTTAAAATTGATCAAATACAATGGAATACTTTTATAGTGACAGCCAAGGTAGATATATAGCCAATAAATTTAATAAGAGAACTAGTTATAAAGTGTCAAGTGTTCTGAAAACAGGTTCCACTTTTAACAAGGTAACAAATACTTGCTATAATGATGCCAAACAGTTAGGTCCAGATGACGTGGTAACTTTCCTGGCAGGAACAAATGATGTAGGTAAGAATGATGGTAACAATCTATTGAAGTCACTAAAACAACGCCTACTTGGATTGTTACACACAAAAGTTATTGTCTTTAATGTACCACATAGATATGACCATTGGCCATGCGTAAGTAAGGAGGTAGATAGAGTTAATAAGGAAATGCATAAAATTTGTACACATTTCAAAAATGTAACTTTAGTAGATATAAGCCAACTAAATAAAAAGTATCACACAGTACATGGTCCGCATCTCCATGGCCTAGGTAGAGAATATGTCTGTGAAAAAAATAGTTGGAATAATGAAGAAAATTAATGAAGATAGAAAGGTTTTTCATGTTGGAATACCCCAAAGTAATTAACTAGATAGAGGTGACATTGGTCAGAACTCTAAGAATGCTGAAGCTGGGATTGTGAGATTTGTAAGTAATAAAACAATACATTGCAATAAGGAAAATAAAATCGTAATAGGGCTATGGTATGTTCAGAGTTTATTAGACAAAATTGGTGAATTAAATGTAATGAGTCTGAAATTAAAAACCTTGGTCTGGTGTATATGTGAACACTGACTAGGGAACGGCGAGATAAATGACGTACCTGTTTTGGTTATTGTTTGGCAAGTGCTTATTGTAGACCCAACAGTACCCGTGGAGGTTCAGCTATTTTTATAAAGAATAATCTAGAAGCAGTTGAACTCAAATATTTAGTAAACATGTCTGTTCCTGAATTGTGAAACTGCAGCAGTATTAATTATAAATGTAAATTTAATTTGTATTTCTGTATATAGAATTCCTGATGACTCTAACTTCAGTGCTTTCATTGCCAACTTGTACCATGTATTAAAGAAATTAAGCAGCACAAATAAAATTAATGCCACTATAGCACTCGCTGGTGATTTTAATGTAAACTTATTACCGAACAGTACCCACAGGTCTCAATTTCTTAACTTGTTAGGTAGGTTTGGTATGTACACTACTGTACATGATATCAAAAGGCCAGATAGACTTAACCCTGGAACGTGCATTGATAATACTGCCACAACCATAAACTCAGATAGAATAGTTGCTTTCGTTGAAAAGATGAGGGCAAAATTTATTCAGACGAAATGAGTGAATAAAATAGTAACATAAACACAGTTAGTACTGTAAGAAAATTTATGACTAGGCCAATGGATAGCATTAATGTTCAATATTTTTGCTATTTACTGAGTCAACTAAACTGGTTACCTATGTATTCATTAACCACTATAAATGAAAAATTTAAATATTTTGTTAATTCATTCCTGAATATTGTTGATATTGCTTTTCCTATAAAATATCACAAGGAAATGAATAACAACAAAGTAAACAAGCCTAAGTGGTATAATGAAAAATTACGTGAAATGAAAGAACAGTGTTTATTGTCATATGAATGGTACAAGGATTCTGGTTTAACTTAAAGCATTTTAAAAAAAGAGTACCAGATCAAAATAAAAAAAGCAAAATTGGATCTTACCTGCAACAGAATATTGACTGCAAAAAATAAAACAAAAGCTATGTGGAACTTCATTAACCGAATCACTGAACATCAATGATAAGCCAAAATGCACAAATGCCAATCTGTCCTCGGACACCTTTAACTGGAATTTTGTAAGCAATGTTGAACAAATAGTGAAAGCGGTGCCTTCGTCTAAAAAAAGAATGACCACATATCTTGAAAAAGCCCCTTTGTGAATAGTAGGCCACAGTTGAACTTTAATTTCAGCCATACAACAGTTGAGCAAGTATGTTACACCATTAATACTTTAAGCAACAGTACTACAATGGATGTTTATGGTCTAAACTCAGCTATAATTAAGATGTGGGCAAGATATATAGACGAAGTGCTTGCCTACCTGTTCAATAGTTGCACTGAAGAGTGTACTTTCCCAGATTGTACGAAAGTGGTCAAAGTAATTCCAATATATAATAAAAAAAGGAAGTAAATTAGATTATAATAACTATCGACCAGTATCAATAACTCCAATATTATCCAACCCCAAAGTATTTGAAATAATAATTAACAAACAAGTGGTATATTTTTTAGAGAATAACTCTGTTTTTACAGACAGACAGTTTGGTTTTAGAGCAAAGCATACTACTGTAAGTGCCATAGTAAGTCTCATCAGTGAATGTATTAAGGATGTAGATATCGGAAATAATGTACTTTGTCGATTCTATGATATGTCAAAGGCATTTGACACAATTTCCCATAAAATCTTATTAGAGAAACTCAAGTATTATGGATTCAGTGATCAAAGTTTAGATTTTGTCAGTCCTATTTAACAAATATATATCAATCTGTGTATTATAATGGTGAGTCTTCTAAGTATCTAAAATTAAGTTCGGGAGTACATCAAGGTTCCATACTTGGGCCTGCTTTTTTTTTTCGTATTACATATAAATGATTTAGCAAAAAATGTAGACAGCAACGCTACTCACTCTTACATGTATGAAGATGATCTAGCTGTAAAGGTAACCGGAAATAATATTTTTTCTGCTTTAAACAATCTGACTATTGCAAACTCACCTGTACAGAACTGGTGCTCAGCAAATCTTTTGTCTTAACAAAGATAAAACAGACAACCTAGCGTTTTCTTTAACCAAGAAAGAAACTGATTCCATCAAGTCAGTAAAGTTCTTAGGAGTGTATATATAATCTAACCTTAAATGGAACCATCACACTGATCATTTGATAAGAAATTGAGCAAAGATATTTTCATGCTTAGAAAACTAAAACTGTGCGTCACTGAGCAGGTACTTAAAACTGTTTATTTCGCTTATATATACAGCCACTTAGCTTATGACATAATAGTCTGGGGGAATGATCCAAATGGTAATATATATATATATATATATATTCTTAAAAAAAGGCCATTAAAGTAATTTGTAATGTGAATAACAAAACACCATGTAAACCTTTATTTCAAAAGCTTGGTTTATTAACAGTGTCATCTCTATATGTATTAGAATGTTTAATGTACGTGAAGAATAACCTTAGTCAATTAGAAAGCAATGAATCTGTTCACAACCACTTAATAAGGCACAGAAAAGGTGTAAGAATTGGTCAATGTACAACTACAACTGGATTTAAGTACAACTACAAATAATTTTGTTGAGTTGATTAAAAAACTATACAATAAATAATATTCCTAAGAAACTTAAAGACATATAAATAACAAACTTTAAAAATGTTATGAAATATAAGTTAACTGTCATGGCTGTTTATAATGTAGACGAATTTCCTGAAAATATCTCCAAAATCTTAATGTAACTATATTTTAAAATGACGATGCCATACATTGTATATAACTACATTAATGTTCCGGCAATAAAACAATTTGACTTATTGAATTAATAAGATTAAGTTGTGTTATTGATATGGATCGAATGACGAAATGAAAATTGGATTTGATTATGTATAAAAGTAAATCTGATCCAGATATTTTATGTCAGTCTCTCAAAGAAGGTATCCATGGAGAAATCTTATCCATGGAGATGTTTGCTTTTTTTTCGCAAACAGCTTATATTACAAAAAGCAGAATATATAGATGTTCGATTTGATTCATTTATGTTGAGTTTAATATATTTCTTGTTTATTTATTTATTTTTTTTTACTATAAGGAGGGTGAGTGAAGTGTGGTGAATTATTTATAGTGAGAATTGTTTTTAAGTTTTCGCACACTGTTAGCGTTTTGTGTGCTGTTTTTAAGAGTACCGAAGAAAAACAGAGATTTTCATAAAATGTAAAATAATAGATTATCCTCCTATACTCTTTTAAATATGGGACGTTAAGATATGGATAATTCTATTTTCATAATGTAATACAATAAACGTAATGTTTAATGGAGTCTACATCAAAAAGATTGGTGATATTTAGTAATATTCTTTAATTACGTAATTGAGAATTGTAGAGCATGTCTTCCGAAACTACAAGTTATGGTTTTAGAGTATAGTTTGATACAGGTAAAATGATATATTTTATGCACATAATAAAATTGTTTAAATTCAAACTTAGGTTAATCATTACTTGCTATGTGAATTAAAAGTGACTGTTTACCTTAGGATACATGGAGATACTTGTAAAATGTAGTAAAATGTCCGATTGATGAATAAAAGTAGAGATTATTGATATATTTGGATTCTGATCGTATGATAGGAATTGTTGCCGGAATCTACAGATAATTCTGAATATGATAAGATATGAAACACTTACTAGATTGGTTTATATGAAGATTGTGTTCTCAATGAAGTAATTTGATGCTATACAAATGGACTACTAAGGAAACCAATGAATCATGAACAGAGGTTTATTTTGGAATATAAATGCTATACTACATCCAATGACATCTGTTATTTAATAGATCGATAATAGTGAACCGGAATAAATGTGTTCTGACATCATATAACAAATCTCGTGGAGAGAAAACTGACATTTTCTTACCTGCTGGTCTGCAGCTAATTCTCTCATTTAGTAAACACTTACAAATAACTAAAATCGTGATACATTTCGCAAGTCGCTGCGCTCGCATTGTCAAACGATGGAAAAAATTAAAAGGATAGGTTATGTGGTGAAGAGTAAGGTGTGAATGCTGTACTGCTCGTTTAAAGTACTTGACAGAGCATAGGAACAATGTTGCCAGACTGTGACGTAACTTCCGTGCTCGCATTTGTATGAAAGTGAAAAATAAATAAACAATCAACATCATCAACTAATAGCCCTCCTGAATGATTTGACTGTATGTGACGAATAAATAAAATGTTATCTGTGACAATCAAGTGTGTTATTAATTATTGGAATCCAGCTCTTGTCCATTGGTCCTGTATCTAGGTTTAATTTTGGTTTACACTTTAGAATATATGCACTTTTGTATATGTTTCTTTCAATAGCCGAATATGTTTTATGTACAATGGAGATATCAGTAATGCTATGTTGTGTTTTTTAGGTCTGGGATAAGCCTGAAGTGGGGTGTGGGTGTTTGGCATCTCGGACATGTTGGTTTACCCTAACCGAAACTCTGCGTTTAGTTTGGCCTACATATTGTTTTTGACATTCACATGTAACGGCATATACCCCTATACCTTCGTTCTTAGGTACAAAGTAACTTTTAGATGACGTAAAATGTTTCCCCATGGTAATGGGTGGGACCGATATTGGCTTAAGACAGTTTTCCTTGTGTATTTTCTTTAATGTGTAGGGTAATAAGGTAAACTAACCTATTTGTGGTTCTCTGCTTTTTTGTCGCTAACCTGTTGTTTCATTTGTGTAAAGCGTAATTTCGTCTTTTTATTCCATTCGAGAAGTTCTGCTTTGTAATATTTGTTTCTTTGGCCTATATTGATCACTTGCTGGATTTCATTTTCTAGGTCATATTGGTTGGTGCACAGACTGTATGCTCGCAAGAAGAAATTAAACCAAACGTTGTTTTATTTGTTTAGAATGAACGGAGGTCTTGAAGCTCCGTTCCTTTCGTTTCATTCATTATTGTTACGGATTTTCCTATTACGGATTACGGAGCTTCAAAGCCAAAAGATTCTTACTATTATGATCGCGGTATCATCAATATTCTTTGAGCATTTTTTCTCATGTTTACGAGCAATGGAATAATCTTTCGATTTTCTTTTGTTTAGCTTTCCTGGCGTAAAGATTTATTTCTTGAACTACTTGATGACGTATCTTTCTTCCGTTTTCCTTTTATTGCTCATTTTCTGATTGGGTGATAGTGTCAGCATCCGCGAAAGGACCAAAATCTCGATTCATCTCAGGTATGTGGTTCTCTATCATTGGCAAATATTCCCGCTAAGAAGATTCCTTGCTGGTTAAACTTATTAAATTTCTTATATTAATTAATATATTATTTATTTCCAGTTTTAAGATATACTATGCTTTTGAATTTTCATTCAGTGTGCCAAAATTTTGGTATTACTGTTTTTTTTTTATCTGCTTCTGGTGTTTATTTTGTTCTGCTTCTGAAACCGAGATCTGCTTTTGGTGTTTATTTTGTTCTTACGCCTTGCATTCGTCATCTATCGATGAAGAGGGTCTTTCCAGTTAGTGATATACTGAAAGCAGCTACTATTAGATGAGGTAGCAGGACACCGATCCTCCGTGAAGTTTCCGTTTAAGTACACTTTAAAACCTCCATTTCTAGTTAAATCAGTAATCCTTCCGCAGGTAACATTTAAATTAGTGAAAAATTGATATGAACCATGTTCGCTTACTCGAGAAATTAAATTTTGGAACTTGAAATTTCGTCGTGTGATCTTCTGCTCTGCTGGATGCCCATCGAGAAGACATCTTTGAAACGACAGTGAATATTCAAATTATCTTTCGTGTTTTGGACTTCACGTGCAAAATTAATAAAATTCCGAATTCAGTTTTCATAGTAAAGTTTGTTTGTGCTCTATGTGTGATATTTTTATTATGGAATTTCTAGTGCAAGGTAGTTTCTTCGACATGCAAGGCTAAGCTAGGTAAGGGAAAATGGGTCACTTATATGTTATAATGCTTTGATGTAGGTGAGCCGAAATCCGTTAACAGATCTCTGATTTCTCTCCTTACATGTTTAATGTTTTATTATTTTAAGTAATATTGTGCTTCATGCACTCCAATAATTAAATTCTTTAGCTACTCATGCGAGAAGTTTAGAGCTATGAGCTCACCATATTTATTTTATTCGTTCGGTATTGGTTGAGTGTCTGCGCTCTGTTTCGTCGGCTTTGGTTCGTATCAATTGTTTTATGTTAAAATTTCAACCAGTTTCAGAACTGTCTGATCGCTAAACCCGTATAATATCAGAACTTGTATTATGAAATTTTAAATATTGATTTCGAAACACCGACAAAATGTCAAAAATCTTACTTTGACATGTTCATTGTTAAATGTTGAAATCCAAAAAGTGGAACTGGCCCAAATTTTATAGTGACAGTGATATAGGTGGAAAAGGTCAGAAGTTTCGAATATTTGTAATTACTATTGATAACTTCTACTTGTAAAACAGTGATTTTCATATTATTTTACATACAAGCAATTTTGGACTTGAATCTTAAAACGAAACGATTTTTGTTACAGCATAATTTCGACTACTGTATAACTGAATGATTTTCCATGGACTGAATAGTGATTCTCAAACATACTTTTTTTTCCAAACCGAATTTATGAACTGTCGGGTTTCTCTCCTCAAGGGATATGAATTTCCAACTCAAGTGCAAATGATTTTTTTTTCTTTCAAATGAACTTCAATGCTTATGGCAATTCAAACTTTTACATAATTTGTGTTCAACAACTTGATCTTTCTGTCGTTTAACTTAAATAAATAATGAATAAAAAGGGTTTATAACATTTTATTGAAATCGCATGTAGGAGTAGCTAATATTTAAGTTAATTTAAATCATGATGCTTTACGCAGATATTATTTTGAACTTATACTGTCGCGTACAGTACAAGTGTTATAGTGAATTGAATTTTCTTCGGATTAAAGTGAGTTCACGCACATTAAACCTTCAGTGTTGTTTTTTTTAATGGATTTTTCACGTTGATTGAGTTTAATGTTTGCTACAGTGGCCTTGTACACTAGGTGATTTATTGCGTTCCTTAGACCAATACATTGTGACAATATCGCCGTCTTCTGGCGGATAGGTAGTATGTTAGAACTGTTATTTCTCCTATTTTTTTTCTCTTTCCGCTAAAACACGACGAATGTCACTAATGCAGCTTTCAACTGTAGGACCTACTGTAGTGCGTGGTCCATTACTGGTGCGTGTGAGCGTTTGCTACTTACTCGTTGTTCTGAGAGATTCAGAATGTTTTAGTTTTGCCACCTTTTCTCTTATTTGAGTTTTTAAGGTTAACTTCGGTGACATACGTTTTATGGATAAACTTTGGTTTACCGCCTCCAGTCCGTGTGTATGGAGGCTTGGGCTACTCTGGCGTTTTACGCGGTGATGTGGGTTGTTCTCTGCGCTCTGGTGGAGTGGGGAATTCTTTCCTTCTCTGTCTCCCCCACCCCTTCTTTTCCATAGTTTCAGCTTATGCCTATCTCTATGCTACATTTCGGATTGAGTTATCCTTCGGTAATCGTGTGCTCCCTCTTTGCAATTTTCCGGTACTTGCGTGTCCTGGTGATGATATTTATTTTGATTCAATAGTCTGATGCTTTATCTTTCTCGTACGTTATGTGGTCGTGTGTCATGACCTCGGCTGGGGATGTCGTGACTTAGCTCTTGAGTGATCGTTTGAGTTTGTTCCAGCTGGCCGGATTCCAGTCTGAGTAACTCTTCGCGAGCGTTACCCACTTGTCCACGTGAAAGTGAAGTTCACTTTCTTTCTTTCTCACCCTTCTTTAGGGGAAAGACGCACATTGGGGCACCTTCTAGTTGTGAAGATCGGCGAGGCTTCACTGGGAAGCATACGGAGTATTCTGATGTTCAGCACTTAAGCTGTTTTTGTCCGGAGCTTATCCCGCTTTGAACCTTTTTGTGCTCTCAGGTGACACGGTTTGTTCTGGTTTTAGTTAGTTAGGTGAGTGACCCGATCGTCTTTGTTTTGGTGTCTTTCACTTAGCATGTATATATTGGTCTTCTGTGGTAGGTTTGCGGTATACTTTAGTTTGGAACCTTTTGTTGTGTCTGTATATGTTAATATCTAAAAAAAATAATATTGCCATTCTCTTCTAATTCTTTGGTGAATTCGATTTAACTGTTGGAAAACATAGTCAAATTGTTTAGTATCTATATACAGAAGCAAAGAATCATCAACAAGCCTATAGTATCTAACCTGTCTAGCTTCGGAGTGCTTTAATATAAGAGTTTCAAAGTGGTTCATGACTATGCCTGCCAGTACCGGGGATAATGGATTACTCATACCTGATCAATTCTTCTGTATGTAGTATGTATCCTCAAACTTGAAGACATTATTAGATAGACAAAATTCCAATAAGTTAATAATTTCCTGAATTTGGATTTCGGTGTTGTGTTGCTGCCTTAATAACGTTTCCGTGCACTGAAGGGCTAAATCAATCTGAATTGATGTGTACATGTCAACTACATCTATGGAGACCATCTTTATGGAGTCTGCATTAAAATGTGATACCACCTGTTGTTTTACTTCTAATGTGTTGGTAACAGTATATAGAAATTTCCATTTGTATGTACTCAATTTTTTCGCAACCATTTTGCTAACCTGAAAGTGGGATGGTCTCTACCTGAGATAATGATGCGATATGGTACCTCTTTTTTTGTGAATCCTTGGCTGACCATATACAATCAGAATGGACGGTGCCGCAACGGTTAAATCCTTTTGTAAGGGCGGGTTTATTAATGGAGAATTCTTAATAAGAAGTTTTGCTTTTGCTTCTATTTGTGAATTGGGATTTCTGTCCAGTGTGGAATAATTGGTACCGGTTATTTTATTTAAAATACGAGCTC
>JAGDQP010028833.1:0-11983 GCA_022664845.1 Lepisma saccharinum
GTTCAAGTATTACGTAAGGACATTTTTAGTCATTTTAGATCCTCCCCCCTTTGTAAAGCAAATAAGCAAAGCTTGAGCCTCTGGCCCCCGCTTAGATGTTTACGTAATACTTGAACAACCCTCTATCTTACATTAATTTGACAACAGGAAGAGGGAGTTGCTCCCCTCTTGAGTACGATTAACGATTCGATTGAAAGTACAGTTAACTATAATACAACAAGATATGTTGCGGTGCGTTGTTAAAAGAAAACCTCCCCAAATCATTTTACAATGAAAATCTTTTCAACGGTAGAATTCAAAACCATTTTGCACTTCCTTTCATCATGCAAGAAAATGATCAACCAATGAAGAAACTACACACACCACGTAATGCACAGCAAAAATGTCAATTGGAAGTCACAACACACAGAACGTAGGATAAGGTGACTGCATTCATATTTTGCATCAATAGTCATGTCCGCAGCAAGCGACAACTTCCTTTATTTCAAGCGTGTTTACACGTACTGTCTTCTTCAGTGCAATACAAAAATACAAAGCATATTTATCTCTATGGCCAACGCATTCTTTGGTGTAGAATTTTTATTCGCGTGACTTACATTTAATAATGATCGTAACGAAATCCCATTGCATCAGAAACTACCACACGCGCGCAAAGAAATGGCTTTAAAAATATATATATATATATATATCCACAAAACAATCTCAAACCCACGCTATGGCAACTTTAATGTTCTGCAAACAATACAAGAGCAGAACGGAAAAAAAAAGCCGTTTAAAAAAGGAACGTCGTGTACAATTTTCAGTGGTTAACGTAAAATTCACTCGAACCTTATACAAACATGCGCATGGGCTTGATTGGATAAAACACGAATCCTAGTGTTTTGTTGGTCTTTCTTTAGTACAACATAACATTACAAAGTTTAAAACAAAGTACTAACTTGCAAAGGAGAGTGCCATCCTTAAGTGTTTCATAGAAGTTGTCTGGGTCGCCAGAAGTGCTGATTGGTTCGTTGGTAATTATTTTGATCCATTCTAAGCATTCCTGAGCAAGATCTTCGCTGTACTTGCTTTGTATCTGAAAAATAAAGAAAAGAACTTTAAGAATGTGTACTAAAACTTGCATAACCATAATACAAGACCGTATAAGCACCTTATCGTATCTCCGAGCGAAAGTTTCATATAAAATAGTTCTTTCCAACTAGATCTTACCCAGTTCTGAACAGCAGTAATTGTGGCCACACAAAAATTAACGATCAGTTACTTTTCGGAAAGAATGAGCCACTGGAGTGAATTATACCAATACATAGATGAAATATATTCTTAATATAGTTAGTCATCAATAACAGAACAAACTGGTCATTTGAGTCAAATTTTGGACCGGGTCTATGCTTGAGACTAAGACCTACACACTGTTGCGTTTGAACAGTCTTTCTACCTAATAACATATGGAAATTGTCTCATATCCCCGAAAGAACCAAAATGACACCGAAGGTGTGCAAATACCTCCCTAGGAAAGGCTATTCTAAAAAAAATTTGTGTTTGAATTATTAAATAGGATCAAAACACATTAAAATCTTTTAAAACTCTCAAATATGAAGTTCCCGTACATAAGCTCACTTCTTAAGGAATCATTATAATATGGAGTGATTCTAACCACAGAAACAAGACTAGTTCACCGGGTCAAGACTGGATTCCCAGGTCTTCAGATCGTTGACTCAGTCTGGTGGTTTCGGTGAAAACTCGGTCTCGAGTCATTCGGGTCAAATTGCGGACCGTGTCACCCTACTATGTTCGGGTCAGGTCGGATCACCAAACGTGACCTGGTTTCAGCTCTGATCAATAGTTGAGTGAAAGTTAATTTATTAAATTCTGTGCAGCAGTTTTTCCATAATTTGTAAACAATTGGTGGATGTACGAGGAGTGTATATACACCGTACCGCACTTGCTGTTGCTCGTTGTGCGGATAAATTTTACATTGTACAGATGCTCATGAGATGAACAATTGTTCTTCGCTGACACCTTGGCATCATAAATAATAGGCACTGTGAACCCTCTCTATACCTCGAGGACTTCGGATTTAACGAACAAAGCTGAGAGGCTAAAATGGATGTCGCTTAGGACGTAAACTTAACATGCGACGATGGACGCTTGGTTATGATAAACATATTAAGTATAGATATTACAATATTCATCGACTTCATGTTATATTAACATCCTATCGTTGACTATGCTATGCAGTCCATTAACGACTAGTGATCGTTCGTTCATTAACATCCGTATTACATCTACAATTTATGTTTTATTGGTTTTATGTTCAAATCCAGGATTTGTTTTTCTTCAAATCACACTTTGGTTTTACTGGAGATCGTGTTTACATGCATTTTTAATAAAACTTGAGACTTTTTTTTGTTAAATATCTTCAAAAATAAAAGTCAAAAACCGAGTTTTGAAGAAAACTACAAACTCCGGATTTTTAAATCTCGACTTAAAAACCGGTTTTCCGTATCCCCCCCTTTTTTTTTAAGTGTTGCCGTCTCAATTAAGTATCGATTTTAAGTTATTTGTACAATTATTCATTAAGGCACAACCACTGAAAATATTGTAGTCTATACGACAGTATTTTTAGACTTCACGTTATTTATTAACACCAATCGTTCATCATGCAGTCCATTAACGATTGGTTATCGTTCATTAATCCTATCTACAATCCCTGTTAAAACCTGCACGGAGATCATTCCGGATAATTAACCGGAAAGATATTTCATGATGATTTCTAGTTCGATGCATTTCCAAGTCACTGAGTTACGTCAACACAAGTAGATTGTGGAAACTTCCGTTCCACCGTAGTCCCCCTACCCTGGCCTTGTTTTTGTTTCAAGGGAACGCGAAGCATGACAGGCATCAATACAACGAAGAGCAGCATTCCTCGCGATCATCAGATTAGTATATTATAAAGAAGCAGTCACCTTTAAAAACGTTAAGTATAAAGAATCGCACACGCAACGCAATTTAAACTCTGGTGGAAAAAATTACAAAGCGTATTAAACTAAACAACGTAAGCACATCATGCACCGAGTCACATTCAGTATACGATGAAAATAAACTAGGTTATACAACGAAACAAAATTAAGTGTCAATTGGGAGTATTTCTGTGGCTGTACTTTGTAAGTTTGAAGGTAAACCAGAAATTATAGGAACACGGGGACTTGCTACGTGAATTGCGAAGTTCTCGTAAGGTTCTTGACTAATGAAACTTGTTTTCGATGCGAACTATATTCCACAACTAAAGTGATACAAACAATGAAACAGAAGACTGAATATATGGCAGCATGTAACTGAGGTACCGTACTCGAAACGAGTGGGGAGGGGGAGGAGGGAAGAATCAAAGACCCTCTGTCCTGACATGTTCATTATGTATACCCCCACCTCTTGCAATTTGCGTAGTGACAAATAGCAGCAATTATTTGTCTTCTGCAATTTTTACGTTGTGTATACTTCAAGGGCCGCACTTAGTTGAACCAATCTGTAGTCTTCGTGTGTCCAATTTATCTATGTGGTTCAGTGGTAAAGCGCTCAACCTCTGCTGCTTGGTTCGATAGCGGCTTATAGCATGTGGATAAACAAATTGTGCGAGGATTATCTCGTTTCTTCCCATTCCACCAATTTTCTCATCATCACCCACATGGCCTGGGCCAAAGTTGCCTAAACACCTTAAATACAATTTAAATTCCAACTCGTCTCATTGGAAGACCGCAGACTATAAACTCCCTCTGCTTTTCTTATAGCTAGCAATAACTTAATCTTGTATACTAGCCATTAGAAAGCCAAATATATACATCCGATTTAGCGTTTCGGAGGGTGATGGCTCACCAAAACTGTAGCTCGAATGACAGGAAAACTAAGATCTTCCATCTTAGAAAGCCGGAATTAAAGAGACCATTGGGAAGACCGAGACGTCATTGGAAGGACAATAATGCCTTGTTTACATTATTAACATCTTACCATGGTTAGCGTTAACCGAGATCATTTTAGTAATGCAAACGCCAGTTTCTATTTTAACCAGCCTCAATTATCTTCTTACGTCAGTAATGTAAACGCAAGTTAGTCATTAGGCGCGGCTCACTTCCTGAGTTTATTTCTTTCTTTATCGAAATATATAGCATCCTAGTAGTGCGTATCGCTTTTAAAGTATAAAAGAATGATGGCAGAACTAATCAACAAAATACTGCGCTAGAATCAATTCATTTGCGTTCATTCTTATATAATTTAAACCTCTACCATTTAACCTTCGAGTATAGAAAAAGGAGATTCCTCACTCTAAGCGTGTAATCGGTTTCTTTGACAACCAAGTTAAGTTCCGTAGTCTAAACGGAGTTATTTCAACCATTATATTTACCATCGTAACAATCAGTCAGTTCTACAATCGACCGCTGAACTTCTAGTCAGCGCTAAGTTGAGGCTAACTCTCATGTTGCGTACTCTCATTGGCCAAAATCAGACTTGGCCTCAACTTAGCGCTGACTAGAAGTTTAGCGGTCGATTGTAGAACTCACCCGTAGTAATCTAAAGACATAAGGGATCTTCGAGAAGTATGAGTTTGTGATGGAAATTTGTTTGATTTCGGCCAGGATAGAATCCTATGGCGAACGTTTGTTACTGAGGTGATGAACTTGCGAGTTCCGTAAGCCACAGAGTTAGTTAAATTTCATACAGATCAAATCATGATATGTCCGCTCTCTTACATGATCAGATAGAGACCGTAGACTTTGTAGAGTCCCGAAATTTTGCCCCTCTCCTCCCATGTAATAATTTTAATTTTGACAGATCTATCTCATTATGCTACCCACAGATTATTTAAGTTGTGCACGAGGAAGGTTACCCCTCGCCATCGGGCAGCCTCTAGTAAGAAAGAAGACTGGTGGTACATGACAATTTTATACCTAAAATTATAAACAGAAATAATTTTAAATAAGAGGAAAACTCACATTATGCAAAAGAAAACGAAAGTTTTCAGTTTGTCCAGTTCTCACACCAATTGTAATAAAGTAGGTTGTTTGAGAGCATACGTGAGAAAATTCTCACGCAAAAGTACTTAAAAGTGTTCATTTTATTTAATAAGTTCTCAGCCTTATTTGTCTCATTAACAGCACTTCGTGTGCCCACTGGGAAAAATATTAATAAAAATTGAAAACAACACTTCAGTGAAGCGCTCTGTCTTAATAACTGTCACTGTTGTTAACTAAGAGTGAAACTAATAATTTACATAAAACTTTTTAATTGTCTGCGGTTACAGCTTTTATGATACACCAACTGATTACATTGAATCCATGTGTGGGCAAAGACTAGAACAACAATTAACTGCTACCCAGTCATTGTGGTCCACTGAATAACGTCGCGAACTTTGGATCCGTAATGGGGAGGGCAAGCTGGTTCATGCCCTGCGGTTGGACATTTCAATTTACATCTTCCTTAGTTTCACCAGGCAAAGGAAGTTATCTTCCCCATCAATGCTTTAGAAGTGATCGTCGAGGAACGGAAACGTGATTGTTAAGAATGTAATACTGATATTATTATTAGTAGTAGTATTGAGTACATAGCTTCTTCGTGAAAGTGGTAAACCAACGTTCATCAAATAGTAAATGTTGAATTCCAGATAAAATAGGGCCACTCACTGGCTGGCTATGATTGTATCGATTTGCGCACTGAAAGGAAGGGAAAATTTTGCTTCCAAATTCGGAAGAGCTTACTAGAAATGTAGAACTTCACATTTGGATAAAATCAGACAAAGTTAAATTATAAGTAATTTTATTGAAAATTGGCTCCCCTTTATCTTATACAACGCTATACACAGACAGCTACTTGAAAATCATATTTTAAAATTCCAACCTATTTTCATTAACTAACATCCAAATTTAAATTACAATGAACTTAAGCTATCGGGAAAATATGAAACAGTGTATTTGTTACGTAGAAATTCAGTGGCTTTGTAATCGATAGGTACTTGTGGTGTTCCGCCAGACATTTCAGTTTCGGAAGCTATAAATATTGGTTTTCTGAACTTCAGTCGTTTCATCAACTTCCAAAATTTTGCAGACTGTTCTCATGGATGTAGGTAATGATCCAGCCTCTGTGACTCAAGGGTATCTCGAAATTACTGGATCCTAGCCAATTCAATCTTGAACATTTTTTTCTGGTCTCACAGGAAGTAAGGACGACGGCTGCCTATCCCATTTTCTTCTCCAATTGACAGAATAATTACATTTCACATCAAAATCCACTAAAGAACAAAATTGACGTTTCAACAAACGTATCTCCTACATATATTTAATGTGATTGCATAAACAAGAAAGGTATTTATTTTGCAAGAAACATATCCGTTTATCTTACTTTTCAAAGGAGGTAAGTTAACGTGAAGTCTCATCACACCCGCAACGAGAAAATTCCTAGAAAGGCGTTTCACAAGACAATTTCTTGGATAACAATGCCAACGAAGAATGTCATACGGGATTACGCAAATCTTTTCCTCTGTTAACATATACACAGTTTTGTTTTTTCCAATAGTAAAGTCTGAGCTTTACTGTTAACAACGAACATGTATCACTTCGAATCTTTACTGAAAGTAGTTTCATTAGTCTGTTCTTATGATGATTTATTCAATTGGATATGATCTACTTTCCCATGCAGCGGACCTGCAAAGAATGTTTAAACTACAGGGTGTGGGAAAGTTCCTACACACGGAATGAATGAGTTGTAGAAATGTGATCAGTGGTAGTTTGAATTGAATTTGACTGTAAATGAATTTGATTCGACGAGCCACGTGGAAATGCTCTGTGACAAGCTTTTCTCCTATGTGGGGCTGTCCCGTTTTTGGAGGACTTCGTAAATCCCATTATCTCTCAAGGACTTGCGTCACTGAGCATTCCACCGATTTACCTGAATGATAATGTGCTTGCTCACTTTAATGTCCTGATTTGGACAAATGTGTTTATACTAGTTTTCAGAAGTGACGATCGTAAATCAATATGTACTCAAAAGGGATACAAGAAAGTCGAAGTACCACATAGCATCCCGCATGCTTTTCAAGACTTGTTACATTCATCGAATAATGATTCAATTCGTATTTGGCATATTTAACTTGTTTCTAACGCCGCTGGTATTCATATTTAGAAAACCCACTGTCACTATTTAATCCATTGCAATGAAGTACATGGCTGCCTGCCATGTCGATGTAATTTATACAGTGAATCACAAAAGTCTACGTACACTTCCTAAAAGTGCAAGAACGAGGCGATGAAACCTTTTTTTTGTACATATCATTAAGAAATGTATTATATAGAATGGTAGAAACATATCTGACAAAAAACATTGCACATTCGGCAATGCACTGCCGCGAAATTACAAAAAGGAAATAAGGTCACCTCGCAAAAGTCTACGTACAGCACGCTTCTTCACGATGCTCAGTTTAAAGTCTTGAAATGCAGAAGACTACAGCGAGGGTGTGTGCGGTGGACGAGGTGGTCAATTTGAATTTTATTTAAGACCTTAACCGAAGAGGTGGCCAAATATGCCTAGAAGGAAATTTCAGTGGACATCCGAAATTTGATTATAAAATGACGATTTGAAAGAAAACCGCACCTTGAAATTCCCCAAACAGTAGGCAAAAGGCGTTCAACACTACAAACAATCAAAGAATTTCTCTACTAATGGTAGTATACTGAACAAACCTGAAACTAGCCGTCTAAAACTATCGTGATGTCCGAACAATTGTGCGGAAAGTGTACCGTAATCCTCATACAAGTGCTCCGAAACCAGCGGAACACATTGTGAAAACTACATGCATAAACTGTGAGGAGAGTTTTGTGAGTGAACGGATTTAGAGGAAGGGTGTCAAGAAGAAAACCTTCCATTTCTGAACAGAATACGAAGACAAGATGATTTAGTAAAGCAGTACATCAGAAAAGATTTAGATTTTGGAAACGTATTCTGTTTACGGATGAGAAGAAATCTAGCATGTTTGGTCCTGAAAACAGAGGTAAATATATGGAGGAAGAGAAATGAGGCATTAAAACTCGCAAATGTAGTGTCAGCAGTAAAACGGCGGAGCCAATGTGATGGTTCGGGTGCTATGGTGGCGGCTGGGGTCGGAAATCTAGTTTTCATTGATGATAGAATGGACCATGTGATGTATCGCATCATATTGCAAAACAACCTGAAAGTTTCAGAAGGACGTTTAGAGCTAATAAATCAATGGATTTATCAGCAGGATAACGATCCGAAACATACAGCGCATCCTGCCAGGGAATTGATCCTGTATCAAAACCTCTACATACACCTCCCTATAGTGGCCTAGCCTTAACCCCATTGAACAAATTTGGGATAAGTTAGAACGGATAGCCAGAAAATGGAGTATTAGTATTTACAATTCAGATTTGTATTAGTTTTTATTTTCTGCACGACTTAATTTCTGTTTAAGTTTGACTAAATTATTGCACTCTAGATTTTTCATTTTTTCTTTTATTTATCGACATTTTACAGGGTGTACGTCGACTTCTTGTGACTCACTGTATATGTGATACTTCCCTCGTCATTGGCGGAGCGTGAAGGATCACATGTTTTAATCCGGATTACAGTTATGTCGAATATAACATCTATAAAGCTGAGACCCTCCATATTCTGTACGAAGGACATATGTACGTATTTAAATGTTCCAAGGTATTAAAGCGAATAATGTATAGTATTTCTAATAGAGAGGACATAAACTAGACCTTAAAACTGGGGTACGATCAGCACCATACACAAGACAAATCAAGGGAAGACCGGATAGAGCCAGATAAACAAAACATTCTTGCATATACTAAATTTTATAATTATACTGTATGCACGTAAACCTAGAGACTTCATGAATATTCATACTAAAATACTCAAGAGAAAAATACTACACCATTATTCAAATACTATGTACTAAGTAAGACCTTCATACACATCAGGGATCGAAATGGACGGGAGCAATATCTGGAACCTTCTTGTTCCGTCTCATCAGAAATGGCAACGGACCGTTCCGGTTCGTTCAGTATTATTTGAGATATTTCTGACTAGAAATGTGTCGTTCACGAATCAACCATTCTTAAACTATTCTGCCCATTCTTAACAGTTTGAGCTAGTTCACTGTTTTTGCATTGAATGGTTCAGCCGCAAACCACTTCTAAACGACAAGGAAAAGGCTGTCTATCTCGTATATACCACAACAGCTATTCCACATAAATCAGAAAATCTGAACAAGCATCCGCTGGTTCAAACTTATCGAAACGGATATTACTTTGTGGATATTGCGGGTGTGAACAAGCAGGAGTGCGGAGTAGATGAAGTCAAAAACAGTTTGATAAATGCGTGGAACCCACGAAAATGCAATCACATGTAACTCTCATTTTCTCCTCCATTCCTACCAATGTGTGCAAGTCTGTTATTTTCCTCTTCCCATTACCCAAAAGTATACCTTGCTTCTTAGTAAGTTAGAGACAAGTACAGAACGCTGAAACTGCAACCAACACCCTTCTGTAGTTTTTGCTTTCTCCTTGAGTTATCTCTTTTAGTGCTTTCCTGACGTCTTTTCTTTGCATCGATTTACTATTTTTAGTCACTCAAACAATAAACCCAATACTTGATCATATGTAAAATATGTGATCATACCAAAAGATAAATATTTATTTTCACAATATGAGTGATTATGGAATCATCTTTCACTTGCACAAATAGAGCTTTTTAAATAAGTGTTAAGACAAAGTACTTGGTTTTCCCATAAGTAATGTACGTGCGATGATCGCTGCAATGACACCATCTCACGCGCAAACAGTGAAGTTGGCGGCACGTGCCATAGCTGAGTCATATAGGGCACTTGATTGTGCAACAGTGCGTAGGAGAACGGTCTACTCCACTCTTTGGAAGTGCGGCTTGTGTTTGATCATGGCAGTGTCGGAGGACCACTCACGGCATATCATGCTGTATGAATTTCACAAGGAACCTTCGCAGCGGGACAAACCATCAATGCCGTATATGGTCAGAGTGCTGTGGATGCGCGAAAGTGCCGGAAGTGGTTCCAGAGGTTTCGGTCTACAGACACCAGTCTCACCGATAAGCCACGACAAGGGAGACCTGTGCAGGTGGACAAAGATACCCTGCGAGGAATGGTGGAAGAAAATCCAGTGCAAACTGTTGAACTGGCCAGCGAATTCCATGTCACCCATTCGACCGTTCATCTGCAGAACTTTCGATACGTGTCGAAACTCGGAAAATTTGTGCCCCATACGTTAACGCTTCAAGAGAAGCAGCAGTGAGTTGATATTTACAGTTCTTTGCTCATCCGTCACAGACATAAGCCATTTCTGGACAGAATGGTGACAGAGGATGAAAAATGGGTCCTCTACCATAACGTTACACGGAAACGGCAGGGGGTAACTAAAGGATGGCGCAGGAACTGTGCCAAAACAGGATCTCCACCCCTGCAAAGTAATGTTGAGTGTTTGGTGGGATATCAGTGGGATAAATCCATTTTGAGCTCTTGTCATGTAACCAGACCATCAACGCAGATGTCTACTATCAGCAGCTTGAACGCCTACGGACTAAACGTCCTGCTATGGTTAATCGCAAGGGTTAGAACGTCCACGGTAAGAAGGACCTGTGCTAACGTAAGATCGAGGAATGTGGCTGGGAGAAACACCCCCCGTCCGGCGTTTTCACCATATCTTGCATTCTGCAAAAGCACCTTTCTGGGAAAATACTGCTAAATGAGGATGACGTGCGATGAACAGTGACCCAGCACCAAAACCGGTGGCTTCTTACAGTTGGGGATTCAACAACTGGTTGCCAGGTGGTAGTGTTAGAGACTATTTGTCTGACTAACGGTAGCGTTCAGGTAAGTTATAGTTCTTTTCCTCGCGTGCAAAAATACGACATTACTTATGGGATAAGCTGATATGAAGTATATTTAATCTCAGATTAATAAAAAAAAATGGCTGATGGAAAACTTTTCAATGTCACAAAGATCTTCAATATGCCAATACTGGGCTGATCTAGCGTACACGTGGAAAGCACAATGCATGGAGTATTTATTTTAAATATCTATCGAATAGAGATTTGATTTTGTTGTGCTGTACTACATATCGAACTTTGAAAGTGTATCCATTGGCCAATTTTTGAACCTAAGTGTACATTTAATTCAAAAATTTCCCCCTGATTGACATTCACGATTTCTCTCTCCTTAAATTTTAGAAAGGTCGTCAGAAGAGTCGTACATTATTTCTTTTGTCACTTGATGTTTACGTAAATATTTTAACTATTATTAATCGTAATACAAAGCATTATGTCATCACTCGTTAGTCTCGTTGCTGTAATAAGGGGTCGTTCAAGTATTATTTCAGCACATTTTTACTAGTTTTAGATCCATCCCCCCCTTGTAAGCGAAATTAAGCACATGTCCTATCTCGAACACAGCAAAAATTGACAAGCCTTGAACCCCCTCGGTGCTAACGTAATACTGAATGCCCCCTAATCAGTGTTTAAAAAGTTTGAAAAATTGGCGCGCCAGGGCCACCAATCATTAGATTTGGCCACCTGCAGTCACGCATGGTGGCCAATTTTTGCCACCAGTTCGTTGCTTTAAATTGTTCTGATTATGACGTTCTGGTTTGAAAACCATACTGGAAGATAGGAAAAGTATACGAATACAAACGGTTTCACTTTTTTTATTTGCATGATAATGCATGGTAAACACTAGTTCTTGTCTAATTTCAATATGATGATGCATTATTGTATAACATGCATGAAATTTATATTTAACGTAAATAAAAATAATATATTATGAGGCAACCAGTGTTTAAGAATGGTCACCACAAAAATTTTCCGGTGGCCTACCTCATTGGCCACCAAATTTTAGAGAACTTTTTAAACACTGCCCCTAGTCATACACAAAAGACAACACCATAACGTT
>JAGDQP010028833.1:12083-22327 GCA_022664845.1 Lepisma saccharinum
AACACTGAGAAAGAAGCACAACCCAAGAAATCTGCTGCCTAGCTTCAAGAGAGGAGTTCTCAGCACTGACACACCCATACACGAGAACAAAATACAGCATTGCCAAGTTGTCCTCGTACAAAGATATGGACAAATACAACATTGTCAAGAAAAAAAAATACAAGCGGCTTTATTACTAATGCACTTCACAGGTTTCTCAATAAAACTGTAATAAACCTTTCAAAATCAAACAACTGTATTACGATGGCTACAAACTTTATTATAATAGTTCACGTCCAATATTAGCAGAAAATTGCATATTGTCTTAGGCAAGAGACCAAACAAGAAGTTTAACGGTGATGATGTTAACCTCTCCTCATTCAGATAGTTCTCTACTGAGTTTTTCAACAATGGCCACTGAGTCTTTTGAAGATACGGCACTCACGTTCACTTCTGTTCATTTAATCTCACTCTTATTGTTCTATGTATTGAAGGCATCTTCAACTAGTCTGTTCACTACGAAGCTTTTAACTTAAATTTTATCGTAAAGTCCTGTGTGAAGAAATGTTAATTTGATTATTAAATTTAGATAATCCGCCACTACACTACTATCAGTGTTTCCAAAATTCGACTAATCTGGCTGTATGGTACGTTCAAGCTGCTAAAACCTAATTGGTAACGCCTAAATATTCAGGCACTAAAATGGGCACGCATACAGACATAATCCTTGAGAATAAGCAGACAAAGAACTATATACATTTAAAATTACGCACTAAAATTGCAAACTAAGTGGTCGGAATGGATTGAGAATAGAGCATGAAAACAATAGAAAAAAAATCTCGAATTTGAATTTTGAATTTAAGGCCTTTAGGTAACTTTTGGCTCAGGCCGGACAGATGATGGGAGAATTGGTGGAATGAAGGAAGTTTTAGGAAACGGGAGAACCCCGGGAAAACCCACACACACAAAGTACAGATGGTACCAGCAGATACTGAACCTACGACTCCTTGCACCAGAAGTGAGCACTCTACCACTGCGGTTCAAACATTTCCTCTAGTCCTCATACTTTAGGTAAGGTACGTGTATGTGTTGTGGTGTCATCACTTTCCAATAGAAAACACGTGTGTCTCAATTTCTGAAGTATAACACGATGTTACAGAACGAATCAGCCTTATAAAACACTATTTCCAATTTAGTCACTAATGAATCTGTAAGATGCTGACTCATCTTGCAGTCAAGTACAAGTTTTAAGCTACAAAATTACAAATAATTGCGATCTTCAGTTACTGATCTGCTACACAAAGGGTTTTCAAACTGTGGTGCGAGGAAGGTTGTTAGGTGGTACGCCATAAAGTGTATAAAAATATTGAAGATATTTAATATAGTTTTATTTCAAAAGTGCGTCGAATGCGCGGTCAGTACAAGTATTCATATTTTATGAGAGTAAGATCTGTGATAAATAAATAATATTACTTTTCACTGAGAGCAGAACTTAGCAATTTACCCGAAATTAATTTTTGTTCATATATTTTTAACTGACTGATATTTCGGAAACGTTGTGTTATTCACAGTACCATCCCACCATTTGCCTGACGTGACCCAGGGAAATCAGAGAAACCGGATGGTCTGCACAGATCTATCCTGGGACCTCTTGATTACAAGACAAGCGCACTACTAAATGTTCTGCGTCATCAGTATAATCATTACGGGCAATATAATAAAACATAATGTAATTGTAAATATTAGCATTTAAAATTCAGCAGTTTCCTTGCTGGTACGGTGAAGGTATGAATTTCTGTTTAGTGGTACTCCAGTCTAAAAGTTTGGAAGCCCAACGTGGTACACAATTCAAACTGCGAAAAAGTAAAATTAATAAAAAAAAAAAGTAAAAACTAAAAATGGAACTGACTGCAGATAACTATAATAAATCTAGACCCACTGAACTTAACAGCGATTACACTCGGTGACTTATTAAGGGTCAGTTCTACAATCGACGGCTAAGCTTTTGGCCAGGGCTAAGTTGAGGCTAAATCTCATTTTGCGTACTCTCTTTGGCCAATATATGACAGCCTCAACTTAGCCCTGGCTAGAAGCAGTCGATTGTAGAACTGCCCCTAAAAAATCCAAATTCTAGTTTACATCTGATTTCAACTATACACAAAGAAAGTACTGCAGAACTACGTATGGCTTCAAAAAGAAAAATATAGTAAACAAAAGCTTGTTAATACTTAAATACAAACTTCTCATATGAAACCTTATGAAGTGATTTTCTGAGTCTTTAATTATCTGCTTAGTCGTAAATTTAATTTGCTTACGGAAGAATTTATCAGTGATTGTTACCGTTACAGATGCGTTAACAAGTAATAAAATTAATCCAATGGAACAACACACGTAAATACTCCATTACTTCTTGACAACTGTTGAATAATAAAGAGTATCGTGTGGATAATACAAAGTCCTTATCAAGAATTTGCATCAAATGGTTACTACCATACTACTATATTATCACACTTGGATAGAAATAATAAACCAGAACTAAAGCGACATTAATTCTTACTAAGGAGAACAACAGCCGTGAAGCTCTGGACAAAATCAAATTGTTTCCGTAAACTTGAAGTCTTCCAGAGAAAGACAAGATCTTTGAACAACCTATAGGAAGCCACGTTTCTTCATTGTCTACCAAAAAAAAAAAGATTAAAACCAAACGACAGAAACTTGAGCGGTATTATACATAGGGAAGGAAAACCCATTAAGCAGGCAATTTGAAGCGAGCTGTCGAATACAAGCTTGGCCTAATATTTACCTCCGCTGATCAATACCCGGTTATTTTGAGCCCTGTGCTCTCAATATGCTAACTTCTCCATTATTATAGCTTTCAACTGTTTATATTTGAACACAAGATTTGGTTGTATGATCATGCAAATTGCATATCCAAATCACCCTTCAACTCGAAAGGAAGATTGTGTAATATATGCATTGAACTATCAAGTAAATCAGAGATGAGAAAAAGTCAATTACTAGACCTCTCGAATACTGCAATTTATTATAAAAGGCTGACAGGTAAATACACTTAACACAAAAACACTAAAAATTAATAGGTAAGTATAACACCACCTCCTTCAGACTTCACAACACAACTAACCCTATTTACTATATCAATACCACGGTAATTCGTTTATGCATACTATTTCAGTACAAATTATACAACTGAAATCAATAAAATTGTACAAACTATTTTTGTGAGCATAGTTTTAATACTAAAAAAAAAAAAGTCTGGAAATAGTTCACGTGAGTTCAAGAATACCAGTTATCTGTAAAATATATTCTCGATGAGCCAATATGCAGCAATTGTATGTACTCTTAAGCAACCTAATTGAACGTCACAAGCATAGCTTCGGTTCTACTGCAGGTGTTCGCCGTTCCAGCATGGTCCATTAGCAACAGCAGAAGTGGAAACAGGCATCCACTGGAACATTTATCGCTCCTTGCACTGGTTCGTCTCCTTTCTTTCATTTTGGTTTGAACTAGTTCTTAACTACACTTGTGTTTTAATAGCACATTACACCGTCCAGTCATACAAGAAAGAAATCTCTTTGCATGCGATGCCACTCTTCACGGAAGATTTTTCCATGACGTGATCTTACTTGCACCTGCACGTGGTACGGAAAGAGAAATTATGCGGAAAGTTCCAGGTAGCGTTGAGGAATAGCGCACTTCTGTCAACCTTATTTAAAAAATACTTTCATTGAAAACGTAAAATGAATAACTTGTATTTTATGGACTGAATTGGCATCTAGGTCTAAGACCGATTCCCAATCGTTTTTCACTTGCGTTCCCTTGGAAGCGACATCCCTCTCAATGTTTGAGAAACTGAAGAAAGCTGAATTGATGAGCGCGTCGCCAGGCATGTACAGATGCTTATCAGAATAATGGAAACACCTGAACGAAAGTGCAACTTACCAGATTAATATGGTGTCGGGCCACCTTTCGCCTTCAGAACAGCCTTGATGCGACGTGGGATGGAGGCATAGAGGTCGTGAATGGTAGCAAGTGGAATATTACACCATTCCTCGTGCAGGGCATCGGCCAGTTCTGTGAGAGAGGATGGAGGTGGAAATCGTCGCCGGAGTCGTGTTTCCAAGATGGACCACAGATGTTCAATTATGTTGAGATCTGGGGATTGGGCGGGCCAGGGGAGGTGTTGAACTTCATCCCGATGTTCCTCAAACCACGCTGCAACAACTCCAGCTGTGTGAATGGGTGCATTATCATCCTGGAATATGGCGTCATTGTCCGGGAACAACATCCGGACCATAGGATGCAAGTGGTCTCCTAAAATTGCGACATAATCGTTGGCAGTGATGCGTCCGCGAAGTGTGACCACAGGACCCAATGAAAAACATGATATTGCGGCCCACAGCATCACCGTGCCGCCGCCATGTTTCACAGTTGGGCGGAGACACTGCAGATCATACGCTTCTTTGGGCGTTCTCCACACATAAACACAGCCCGTGGTTTGGAATAGGGTGAATGGTGACTCATCCGACCATACCACACGTTTCCAGTCGTCAACGGTCCAAGTTGCATGGTCGCGGCACCATTTGCGGCGTGCTAAAGCGTTCTGGTCCCTGATGAGAGGTTTGGCCCGTACAACACGACCCCGTAAGTTCATGTCATGTAATTCGCGGCGGACTGTGATTGTCGAAACAGGTTGGGGGAGGTGCTGATTGAGTTCCTCCGTCACTTGCGCCGCAGTGGCACGACGGTTCCGCGTGACAATGCGCTTTAATACCCGGCGTGCCCTGTCACTGATGCTTTTCTTCCGCCCACTGTTCCGCTTCCCCGATGTGGTTTTCCCGTGTGTTGTGTAGGCCGTCATCACCTTCGACACTGTCCCTGGCGACACACCTAACACACTAGCCACTGCCGTCACACTCACTCCACATAACCGCGCACCAACAATTTGCCCTCTTTGAAACTCTGAGAGGTCTCCCATTTTACACTACCTCCGTCTGCTGCAGCCACTGCACACTCCTGTTCCACGACGCCTGACGTAGTATGGAGACCGACCTAACACACCACCACCAGCAGTCCGGCGCTGCGGTCGCCACGACACCACTGCCAACCCATACATCTGACGTGTTGCCAACTACAGGTGTTTCCATTATTCTGATAAGCATCTGTATGTAACAATGTTTGGAAAGTGCTACGAACAATTCGCTGAAATAGAGAACGGTAATGTTCGAGGTTAAATAACGAAAACTCCGCGCCATCACTTGCATGCTGACGTGTCTTTCTGGTAATTATTTTCTCGCGTATCTTAAATGGTCCTGTTTCGTACTCCTGATACCGAGCGGCCGTGGCTCAGTGGTAGAGAGTTGGATTAGCATTCGGGAAATCGTGTATTAAATTCCAGCAGCCGACCATCCTGGAGGTTTTTCCAGATACACCAGGCAAATGCTGGGGTAATACCTTCAACTTAGGCCCTGGCCGACATCTTTCCCCTCCTCTATACCGGCCTGAACCTTAGATGCCTAAAGACCGTAAAATTCAAATTCGTACTCCTGGTGGTACGCGTACCACCGGCTTGGATTTGGGTATCACTGGTCTAAGTAAGCTGATGCAAGCCTCATGGAATATGTTTCTCAGCAAAGAAATTTCGATGATAGCGGCCAGATTCTTATTCTAGGTACCGCCCGGCATTCATCTGATGGGTCTGAGAAACTATGAAACCTTAATCTGACTGCTAGTAAACCTGAACCCAGTGGTGATAAGCACTATTGAAAATTTGCTAATTTTCTCCCCGATAGTTAACAGGTGCAACGACCACTTTTACATCAAAATTCCATATAATCTGCAGAAAAGATAATTTTTAATCAGACTTTCCACTCACTCATTGACTACCTTTTAGTCTTTTACCTTCACAAAACTATCTTTATATTTTGCGAAATGGAGTTATCTTAACATTAAAATCATATCTTCTGTAATTTCTTATATCTATCTTTGCTTTCGTTCATACTACAGTATTTCGGTTCTTATTTCTTAGTGTAAAATGGCTACCACATGCTATATATAATCGTGCATCGATAAACTATTTCTAGGCACCAGGTGCTATGTTTAGTTATATCGTCCACCATTTTCTAAGTCAAAATGAAATTTCTCATAAGCTTAATATCTCCTTAGCAAGGTTCTAAAAATAGCCTGATGATTCTCCTTGACAGTGATTAAATGCCTTATACACATTGATTAATGTACAAATTGCAATTTTTAAAAGGGGCAGAGTAAGAGTCTGGGTCGGTGGTATTAAAAACTCAGGAGTGAGTCGAAGCTCTTGTACAGACTCCGCAGCCCTGCTTTACAATGAAAATGAAACTAATATTACATAGATAAGAAAATTTATATTCCAAGGCGTAGCAGCACTCGCCAAGAGCCATGCACATATTAGATTTTCTTTTTTTTCAAATTCAAAATTATGATCCCGTAGCTGTTTACTAACTATAGAATTTATTAAATCAGGCACTTACATGCTCGATTCTAGATGTTCTTTTTAAGTTAAGTTTGTAAAGAAAAGTTATTCTTTTCTGGATGAGAATTTAGCCCGTGACGTCAATCATGAAACATATTTTAAAAGAACAATATAGATTAAATCAATTATTCCGAATACGATTTACGCAAATATGATGTATTAGGATAGGGTCTATAGTGAACGAATAAGTATATCCTGGAGGGTTGGGTTCAAAAGGAATCGGGATGAGCATCCTTTAAACAACCACAAAATATAACTAGATACAGTGCGCGTAATGTGGTTTTACATTCTGAGGAGAAAGTCTGAGAGTAATGAAGAGAGACTTTGCGATCTTTGCGACTATGAATGTTCATGCTGACACTGTTTGACAACGTTACACAAGACTGGATTCTCGTCTCAAAAAAAGATGCTGCAGCGAACCAGTTTTGTATTCCGATCATTCAACGTGGCCGCTCCGTGTTCTTAAAAGAAAAATGCTGGCCCTTTGGGCAAATAACCTTCTGAAGGTCACTAGTTCGTTGCTTGTCTGAAGTTAACCTGAAACTCGCTCACTTCAACAACTTGAACATGACAAGAATGTCTTAATTCTATCCGAGTTCATAGGCTATGCTATTAATGAAACAGTCGTCTCTCTCTTTACCCATCGACATAATATACATACAGCTTAATTTTAAAACAATTATTCCACTTTCAGTGTAGAAATTAAGATTAAAAAAAAAAAAAAAAAATCTTACGGATCTCCGAAAAATGGACCTTGAGGATTGAAAAATTCTAACTAGTCATCAAAACTGTGACGATGACATTATCAAAAAGTAGACTTTTCCCCCCTGATTTTGATATTCTCTAGTTAAGACTTTATTGCGAACCGATATACGCACTCCTTTTACTATTTACACAAAGAAAGCTATTTAGATTACCTTCATTTGATGGGACGCATAGTAGCAGCAGATCGTTATATCAAATTATTTTACTGAATGTACTATATCTGTTCCTACCTTTAAAAAAAGAGACAGAAGAAAAGAGAACTACAGGGTGCATAACATGTTTTAATAAGGGTATGTAACGGTGAATCACTGAATTCGGAAGCTTCTATAGCTACTAAGGTCACAGCGACGTAACAGCCGGTCTCACCGGGAGCAGACAAGAGCATCCCTGTAATTGGTTGTTGGAAAATATCTCTGATGCTGCCACGTTCCGGCTGCACAGCAATAACTGTGGCAGAGAAGATGTGGTGTGGGTAACCAAATTTGCGACAGCTTGGTCATGCGCTTTCAAGTTTCAAGAGTACGTTAAGTAGTATGTGGAATCAGGTCGGGAATTCGATCTTTTCTCCCATAGACTGAAATTACAAAGTATATATTTATTTGTATTTATCTTTAGTTAGTTGTATTTCAGGAGTCATCTTCGACCCTTTTAACTCGAAGGAATGTGAGGAAAGTGACCAGACAAGCACAATTCAGGCATTCGAATGGCAGCCTATTAAAAAACGGCTAGTAAAACGGTAATTAAAATACGGTAAAGGAACCCCTGTGCGATGTGCACGCCGTCGCGGTGGCGCTCGACATATACTCGACACGTGCACGCAGTGAGGTAAGTTCATCAGTTTCACGCTGAACAGTCTTTACCTCCGAAAATAATTTGATAAAAGGTGCTCAATTTGACAGAAGGCTGAGCGCATCTCAAAAGCGCGAGGTATGGGAGCACTGAAAAAAAGTCCCCCCCACCCTGGCGGGGTTTTCCCCCCCCCCCCCCCCCACTATTTCTACAATATGCGCTACAGATTGAGCTACGGCGATTTCTCAAAAGCCGGTTGAGCATTTTCAATAATAAATTTGTCAGTTTTATTACTTCGGGATACACACTGTGTTAAGAATTATGCGAATAACAAACTAAAAACTGCGATATTTCTGCATTTAATGTAAACATAAGCTTGCAACACACTTTTTTCATGCATGTAATGAATGCACTGAAAGCGAGAAATACCGGCATTGCAAACCAATCGTACAAGGCTGTAACTATTCATCACCTGACCTTGAAGCGCTGTAAATATATACAAGAAGATGACAAGGAGTCACGTACAAGTACTTGCGGATGACGTCAATTGAATAGTATTCAGTAGCAATCAGTACAAGCTTGTGAACAGCAACTACAAAATGACGTGTCAAACTGATTTTATGCTTACAGCTTTATTCTACCGAACGCTGTTTGATAATGTATTGCAGGAATTGTAAAATTTCCTAAACCCAGACTGTTAAACCATTCCCAGCTTCATACATGGTACCGGGACGGACAGTCAACCTTTTTGAACACGTACGTACGACCCCGCTGTTTTTTTGGGATAAATATGCACACCACTGCCCATGACGAAGACTGCCTACAACTGTTGGACCTATAACTAGCGATCGTAGGTCCTTTTTGCCTGCCGGGGCCTTACACAAGGTGAATTACCGGACGGTGCCCCATTTCGGGAAGTACTAGAAGAACAAACTCAAAGACTTGTGACGGGTTTAGCTCATCTCTTCTAAACTGACCAATACATAATTGAATAGCATATCGGAAAAGGTGATAAATGATAATTTTCTAAACACGAGATATAACGGCAATATCGAAATGTCACTTTTTTTCATATCCCGATTCGATTATGGATCAATTTATCATTCTTAGCGGTTTCACAACGCAAACTGAACAATACGAAGTCGTTAAGAAATAAAGACTTTTAAACGACTTGTTAATTCTTACAATGTTGTGCTTTCACATTGCACTATCACTGCAGAAACAAAAACATTCCACAACACAGATTCTCATTCAAGTCTTTTTATTATTATTATTTAATGAACCATCGATTAATTTTACCCCGCTGTTTGAAATTTTCTTTTGTCTATAACAGTGCGCTATACAATATTGTTGTAACTCAGTCAAATGTA
Source organism: Lepisma saccharinum (assembly GCA_022664845.1). NCBI lineage: Eukaryota > Metazoa > Arthropoda > Insecta > Zygentoma > Lepismatidae > Lepisma > Lepisma saccharinum. Next base: position 21,513 of record JAGDQP010028833.1, read on the forward strand.
CTCGTAAAAATCTCTTCGAATTAATACACCTACAGTTTTCTATAGGACAAATTACGAATTTTGATCAAATTTTGGGTCTTATACGGTGTTTTGTCGTACAAACAATTCACAAAAGAAAAAGTTCGACAAAAATATAACGATGCTAAAATATGACACTATGTTATTGTGAGTTCACGAATCAAGGACCTTTGGATTCTGAACCTAATGCCTTATCGACTATGATCGGTGAAGCCTGTTACCAAGTAGTCTTCTTCAAGCTTGTTATCTAACATACGAAATATCGTTGGTAATCTAAAAGAACAATGTCAATTTTTACCCTGCCAGCTCCGTTCAAAAAATAAATGAATCGCTTCTTATCCAGTGAAGGAAACATGAAACTATCTGCTTCCGAACCCACTGTTCCTTTGTCAAGTCTGAGTTGGAATTTTCAATACCGAACCCAACGTCTACCCCAAATGGAGACTACCTCAGGCGAGGTGAAGGGGTACGGGTACCTCTCACTTCTCTCTATCCAAACGTTTAGCCGCATCGTATGTTAACTATAGGTTTAGGTCTGATAACCAGTTACTGCAGAACTTTTAATCAAATTCTTGAGATTGAATTCTTGCCAATCAGATATCAAAACCAGGAACGCGAAGAAAGAAACTGATAGCCAACCTGCAGTTTGAATATTTACTGCATTAGTAAGCCCTATCTAGGGCGAGTGAATCGTTATTAACGTCCTAAACGAACTGGTGAGCTAGGGGGGAGGAGTTATAACATTGTTGGAGTGGTCTCCGAACCACTCCAATCACTGGATCTCGCGGGACTTGAAC
>JAGDQP010028834.1:0-23842 GCA_022664845.1 Lepisma saccharinum
AATATACAATATCAGTATCCACAAGTCCGAATTATAAGTATGACTAGTTGTCTCGAACTTGTGTTCTTTTGTCGCTATTTTTACTAAGTAAGTCACTTCTCCTAATGTGTTCTATCCTGGATAGACCCCGTACCAGGTCTCAGGTATTATGGTAGTTTACTGCTAGGTGTAGACCCCGTACCGGGTCTCAGGATTTAGAAGGGAGAAGTGACCACTTGATTGTGATGCCGATTCGGTTTATCGGTCCTTTTTATAAGGCCTTCTTCTTCTTCCTCTGGAGGTGTGACCTAATGTTTCTTTATTCCACCGCCAGAGGTTTGTTGTTGTCTTCTGTTATTGTTGACATAAACACTTTCTTGTGTTTATGTCACACTCACTTATTGACCTACTTGCTGTCCCATTACGATATGTACACTGGTCTTGTGTCGTAATCTGGTATTGTTTGTGGTGTGCCTTGCGGGCAAGTCTTTGTTAAGAAGTGAGTGTAATGCAGCTCATTGGCCGCCTCGTATGTAGACCTCTCTCGTTTTGTTTTCTGTACACGATTTCCCGTGATACTGCGATTCCACTGTTGCTGTAGTAGCAGAGAGTTTGAAAGAGTTGATTGGCTGCGAGATGCAAGAGCCAAATACAGGCCTTCTTGACTTGTGACTTTGAGTGTCCAGACATTAGGTTATCCTAACAGTATCCTGAACCTTCTTGCCCCAAAATATGCACCATCGTGTTTTCTTAACTTGAAATTGCTGTGCTTCCGATATTTCATGTGGACCCGATATTCTCCTCTGAAAAGACAGAGAATGTTCCGCTGAGCGTTTTACATTATAACTGGTCTGCAGCTATAAATATTGTCTTAACTTCCATTTTACATAAGGGCTTAAACGATTTTGAGCCAACCAGGTAGCCGTGTGGTCTGAGGCGTTACGTCAGCCACTCGAATGTCGCGGGTTCGAATCCCGCGACGGGTACGGATAACTAGTAGTGCCTGCACAATTTAATCGTTACGGGCCGAAGTCAAAAGTTACTAGACTTGCCCATGCAAAATAGTTTACCAAAGTTTTTAAACAATTTTGATTGGATGATGACAGTTATAGTTATCTATTTCACTTTAAACTGTAATATCTTCAGACTATAGTGTGTATGCTTTGAAGGTTTTTTTCTTTCTTCATTTTGGACATCATTTCTTACCCAGAATCATTTGTTGGGAAAATAACAGAGAAAGCTCAGATATCAAAGAAAATTTGCATAGTCCTTTGAAAAACTCTGCGACAGCAAACGATAAGTATGCATTTAACTGGGCATGGCAAAGGTGAAAGTTTCCGTAAGTTTGCAGCGAAGTTCCTAGTTACAACTTGAGAAATATGCAGGAACTTGGCCTGTCATATGCGGCAACTTTCCAAAATATATTTTGTTTTCAAGGCGTTTGATACCGACTTGCCTACGGTAAAATCAAAATGGGACTCTGTTTCACGCTAGCCAATGCGGAGATGCCCTGAACAAAGACACGGACGAAGTTGATGAATGGTACAAAATAAAACTGATAGCATACATTTATTTTTACCATATTGCACAAATTTCACTGCGCATGGAAAGAAAGGAAAAGTGTTGATGATACAAAGGGGAACAAATTTTTAAGGTTCGGAAATAAATGACCATTTCGTACCTTACAGTCCTACTGAGTTCTGAAATAGAGCTTTGGAATACCTGCTTCGTGTAAATGTAGCAACACGTCTCTGTCAGCGATTCACAAGAGACTCTATCTTATTTCTGATGGAACGTAGCTCCCATGGGGCAATAAAGTTCTGGAAAGCACTTTCTGCATTATCGTTGTTTTTGAACTCCCTGTCTTTCAGGAAGTGACTTAGATGCATAAATATGTGGTAGTCCCTTGATGCTAAGTCACAGAATGATGATGAGTGTGAGAGTACATCATATCTCAGGTCATTCAACTTATGTTTCGTAATTTTTTTCCACGTGGAGCCTACCGTTGTCAGCGAATCCTTCCTATAGAAACGGCAGCTTTTTACACAGTTGCCAGTGCATTTCGCCAATTCCTTCACAGTATGCGACAGCAGTAAATGGACAACATCCAGTGCTCAAACGCAAATTTTCGTGACGAGAACCAGATTGCAAACTTACTTTCAACTGGGCATTCTATCTTCACACAGCGATATGATTATCATAAACATTGCTTTGTTCGCCAATTCATATATCGGCTTCTTCTGGTGAGAAAAAAAAAGTGTAGAGTTAATTATGCCATTCGAAGAGTTAGGCTTTGTCCGAGCTATGTGATGGTTGAATGAAAAATGACAGTGCTATAAGGAACCAAGGTTGGTACAGTGTTGTCACAGTGTATTGCGAAATGAAATGGTTTATCCGTGTACCAACTTATTACGGATAGATTAAAGAAAATTTACGTTAAAAATAAGTTGAACCGCCTATAGAAGATTAATTAAATAAAATGTTTTACCCAATTTAAAAATGATTATGTTCCAAAAGACACAGGGAATGTAGTTTACTAAATCACTTCTTACAAGGGAAGTATTTCGGTTCGAACAGGAATTTTTTGATAAGACTTCGTACCCCGATGCTGATAATGCCTGCAAAATAATTCAACCATGTAATGCCTCATTAGTCCGCTAGAGGGCTTAAAGTTTGGAGCAAGTGGAAGACAGCCCGGGCAGCCGCTGCAACGGCTCTCGCAGTTTCGGGTCGAGCAGGCATTTTATTCAAAATTATACATGGACATACCTGACAGTGCTGACAATGACTGCAAATCCACAATACCGTGTAACATAATTTGGCAGATGTAGGCCAGTACTTGTCTTCACAAATTCAAGTGAGGCTTTTCTACAAAGTGAGTAAAACAGAAGGGAGAATCAAAACAGGCACACAGACCAACCATGGACATGGTGTCAAATGCCACTTTATGTTACAATCATGAAGTTACTGACAGTTACGGATAGTGATGTACGTAGAGGGGAGGGGGATCCTGGGGGGGTCCAGACCCCACCCCCGAAATTCAGATTTTTTGTGAGATTAGTATCATTTTTGGAGTGTGCTTTTGAAGGTTGTCCTGTGTGCCTATTGTGATTCTCCCTTCTGTTTTACTCAATTTGTGGAAACCTTCACTTACATTTGTGAAGACAAATACTGGCCCATATCTGCTGGAGTGACTTTGTTGACTTTGTCAGCACTGTCAGTTATGTTCATGTAGATATTTTGAGTAATAAATGCTTGTTCAAACCGAATCTGCAGGAGCCATTGCAGCGGCTGTCTCCCCCTTGCTCCAAACTTGAACGCCCTCTAGCGTACAAATGCGGCCTTACGCGGTCGAATTACTTTGCAGGCATTATCAGCATCAGGGTATATATACGAAGTCTTATGAAAAAATTCCTGTTCGAACAGAAATACTTCCCTTGTCAGTGAAAGGATCAGAATGTCGGAATGACTAAGGAGAACCTTAACACTAGGGTCAAGGAGCACATTAGAGATGCAAAAAATAACGTATTTCCCACATCTGGTCTCACACATGAAATGGGCATTGTCAAGCTGTTGTATAAAACAGACTCTCATAAAGAGCGAATGATATAGGAGAGAATTTTTATTTACAAAAAGCAACCAGCATTTAATATAGATAAGGTTTTGTTAAATGAATCTTGGTTTGACATAATAAAATGCAATAAAACAACACAGTTTGTTTTAATTATTTTTTTTATATCACAATTTCTTTACACAAATTTAACATTTGACGTAATATATAGTCGGCAAAATGGCATCTCCTTAGCACAAGTCCCGCACCTGTCCGCTCTATCCATTTTCTCTCCTACCACGTAAAAATGCTTTTGTGAAACGTTGCCGCTTCTGCTGTGAATAAAAGACAATGGTGATTACAGTTGAGAGCTTCGGCTCTTCTCTCCTAGCACGTCTGGTCAGAGTGGGAACAGTAGCCCATCTCTTCCCACCGGGAGAGGCCTCATCTAGTGGCAGATTGAATATGGCTGTGAATTATTATGAATTATACCTTTTTAACCATCCACACATTTATTCATCCAAGTCTATTTGTTCCAGTATTAGATAACTGTATATCATGTCGTAATACGCTGTGTCAACATTGTACCAATCTTGTTTCCTCATAAAACCGTAATTTTTCATTCAACCATCACATAGCTCGGACAAAGAAAGCCTAACTCTTCGGATAGCATCGTTCATTTTTTTTTTTATTATTATTATTATTACTTTTTAACCAGATAAACTCGATATATGAATTGGTTTATAATCGTCAAAGCCTTATATATATATACCTTGTAGCTTCAGCTTCGGTTTTGGATTGTGTTTTGGGGATTTCACCAACATCCAACCATTAGCCACTTCGCTTGCGATTATCTCAGGGAATCCCCTTCTCATCACACGTCACAATACGATCTCGTTCTGGTGATGAACTAAACAGGTTATTGCAGATGTTCAGCTACTGTTGTGTATGATGCTTCGTCAATTCGTGTGGTACCCAGTTGTTCATTCTTTTGTACTTACCCTATTTGCTGTAGATGGTCGGAAATGGTTGAACGGGAAACGTTCTTGTCGGGTAAGTCACCTGACTGTCGCGTTTTCACACATGCCTTTAAAGCGTCGTTATCCAACCTACGTCCTCTACCTTCCGAAAGTTGGAGACTGGTCTCAGGTACGAAATTTTTCAAACCAATGACTCACTTTTCGTCCTGAAGTTGAGTCTAGTCCCATGGTCTCTCTATATTATGATACCTTTTTGCCTCAGTTTGAACTCGCACAAGAAAATTGTCCATAAATCCTGCTGTTCCAGTATGCTCTAAAGAGCACCGTAACCCGTCCTTATGATACCTGCAGCTGCACTTCATATAGCGTGAAGACTGCCCGTTACAGGTAAAATTTCTTTACAACAAACGTTGTTAGAACGAAGTTTTTCGAAATCACCGCAGAATTCATGTTCTGGAATACAATGTTCATTACAACGAGATTTCATTATAACGAAATAAAATCACTGAACCTGCAAAATTCAGTATAACGGGGGTATGGGATTTTACCTGTACTGTGTCTTAGGTACAACGGGTATTACTTAACGGTTCCATCGGTCCCGTTCAGTTGGAGACAGGGAAAGTTCAATGTTAATATTGTTCATTTCGGCCATTTATTTCCGAGCAACCTGGTATTATCAGATCATATCCTAATGGTGGTGTTACTGCGGTGTTGATAATTGTAGTTACAGCGTCTACGCCGCATTACACGTGAAAAATACTTTAATCTGAATTGCCATTGCAAATTTATGTATGCAAACAGTTTCAACTGTAAAACAAATTTGTCTAAAAGTACTCTGCAATCTGGGAAGACGTTATAGCGTATTATAGGCAGTGAATTTAGACTAAGTCATGAAATAAATTTTTAATACCAATTTTGTGGTAGAATTGATACGAACAAGACAGTGTGTGGTAGAATATTGATAAATACTAGTAATTAAATATAGTGTCTAATTATGTTGTACATTTTATTTCAGAAAAAGGTGATGAAGTATGATTATGACGCGTCCGATCCGGATTACTCGGTGTGGGTGCCTCCCTCAGACCAGAGTGGAGATGGTCGAACTAAGTTGAATGAAAAATATGGTTACTGAATTACTGAAGAAAAGAATCAATATGGTGAAGTCCTATTGCAATATTTTTTGAATTCCAGTTGCACAGTACTGATCTGTGCAATCGTTGTATTTTTAATACAATTTAAAACATTTACAAGATGAGTTTCATTGCTTGTCTTGTCCTAAATATTTTAAGTTGATTTTAGTAATCAACTGATTCGAGTAGAGAAAAGTTCAAATTGTCGGCGTGAAGATATTTTCCTGTGTCGTAACGTTGGTAATTCTTACTCAACTTGCACAGATTCAATGCAAGGTGAATTCACTAACGTTTAAATGAGCGTGGTAGTAATGTACGCTCAAATACCATACAAAGATCTCGTTTGTGTTCAGTGTTGGTTGTTGTAATAAGTGTTCTCAGGTCTATCTAACTGGTGGCCCTAGAAAGTTAGTCAGTAATTTTCACACATACTCCGACCCATGCTGAACCGCGTTGACTCGGGAAAAATCAGATGCTGAGTCACGCTCATACGTGTCGTGTCGTGTCTAGCCTGCTTTGATACATAAGTGAAAGCGTGCTAAGTGCCCTATGTATGTTTTGCTACTATCGGAATGAATAAGTTGAATTGTTTGCATCAATATTGCAAGTACAAGGGCTAAACAAAACCAAGGCGGCTTTAAGAAGCAGATTATGTGTCTTTCATGCAAGAAGACATATACAGAAGTTATTCATGGTAATGGGCAGTGGCAAATGTATCGCTCAGTTTCTGAGTGTTGGCTTGCAAATTATGCAACAAAAATATTTTTAAGCTGAACTACCTCGGCAATACAATCTCGAGTACAAATACATAAAAAAAATATGTAATTTATTGTTATATGTAATTTATACTCTATATTTTTCCGCAGAATACTTAGCATTTAAGTCGTACTTGTTGAAATAGTAGTAGGTGTAATAAATTAAAATTACTACTAGAAAAGGTCGTTTGTATATCGAACCCTGGCAATAATACTGTCACAACTCAAAATGTGTCATCAATTTTGAGTTATTCGAACTTCTGAAACTACACACTATCTGGAAATATAACTCATAATCGTATCTCTTCTACAAGTCACGTGAGAGCGCTATTGTCAGTATTACACAACCCCAGTAAAATATCTGTATCCGTCCTCAATACTGGCACTACTTTATGTTCACAATAATGACGCTGATCAGCAAGAGAAACCTTTGAAATGTAACACTGTTTAGGCAGTATCCTGTTACCATTTTTTCTTGCTTTTCAATATAACTTACAGAATCATCCAAATTTTCAATTAAGATTTTCTCAAAACTAACTTTTTTGAGTTTTGACAGTACTATTGCCGGGGTGTGATATGCGTACACGAAAGGAAATAGCGTAGTAATATTCAAGAACACGCACCATTTTTTTTTCTACCAGACAAACTATAATGTATAATCAGGTACATATCTCTTCGATAGTTGTAGAACCATAGATCCCGTTTTCGAATGATTGCTCTGCTAAGAGAACATTAGTTAATTACCTACAAGTTTTCATGAGAAAAAATAGCAGGTCATAGCTGTAGATGGCTGCCCCACTCTATGGATAACATTAAATATATATAGATATATATATTGCTGTGTACAATTGTGAAATGGGATTAAATCGTAGGAGTAAATTTGTTTCCCAATTAGTAACGAAAACTAACCTAACCTGGAATAAATAGTGTTAGAGAGTCAACTATCTATACTCTTCCCCATAATAGGATATAACGAAACGAATGTCCTTTGAATTCGCTAACCATGTACAACCCACAAACAAGAAGAAATCACGTTCTACCACTTTATATTAAGGGGAGAAATTTCTTAAGTGATCATGTATCACGTGCTTTTTTCGTAGCGGGGTTGTCTCTTTTCTCCAGAAGATGCAGATAATTTGATACGCAGCTGTGTACTTAGAAAAATAGTTTTCCCATCGTCTGACATCTCGTCATAATTTTTGCTTTATTAATATCCCATTGGTTGTTGTTGATCATGTGTTGTATGATTACAACATACAGTTCAAAACATTCAACTCTTTGTTTCACAGTCGTGGTTGAAGTAAGTTTGGTGATATCACTAGAGGTAAGCCCTCTAGTGATAAAATTTTAAAAGTTATTTTAAAAATTTCACTTTTGTGAAAAGGGTACATTAAAGCGGGGCTGAGTCGTGCTGTTGCAAAGGGCTAAAGCGAATTGAGCTGACCGTGCTACATGTGTGAAAGCCTCTCAGATAACCCGCAGTCTTCTCACTTAAAATGAATACCTGTACCTATCAATAAGTTTTGTTCTGACCAAAAAAAAAAAAAGTTGAACTGGACGCGTGAAAGGTTTTTGTCAAAACAGCCACGACAAAAGCGAAAAACAATGGATTTGTTTGCAATGTGAGTAGGTCAGTTTTGTGTCAAAACACCGACGAGAGCGCAACGGCAAAATCGCAACAAGAAAACTACCACAAAACTGCGATACCAAAATAATAAATTGGGTCATAGTAAGAATTGTTCAGTGAAAGCCCACAGCCTGGGGTCTTACATTTCAAGGAAACAAAAGCCCTGAGAGGAAGCAATTAAGAAAGCTGCGAACAAACTACCGACGCATATAACGACAGGTGCAGGTAAAAACTACAGTGGACAAAAACGGCAAGTACATAACTTCGATTACGAAGACAGCGAAATCAAAAAACTCCGCAAAATGAAAACCCACACAGCAAAACCAGGACACCAAACACTCCGACGTCAAAATTTCCAATAGGCAGATTGGAGATAGATAATATCTCTGTCCGCAAAATATTGTATAACGATAGAATATTGTCAAGGAGCCAGTGTGAGAAATCTTAGGAATTAGCAAGCAACGTAGATTTATTAGGAAGGAAGATGTAGTGTACACAGAAGAGTACGTGTTAGGTAACTATATATAAGAATTGTGTCGTAAGTTAAGTAATAGACCTTCCCAAGAACTTGGTCGGCAATGACTGAAGCAGGTACTGTCCATATATTTCCGGGAGGACATTTGGAATTCCAGAAATATCGAGGACAGAAAGATCAACACTGATCTTTAAATAATAAACACTAGAAAGAGGACCAGTCGCATCTAGTATTCGTGGACAGCCAGAACACCATACAACCAACCCCTTCGCCTGTCAGTCCGGTAGGTAGGTTTGAGTTTGACCTTGCCACTGTGTACCTTGAGTGAATATACTTCTTTCTGCAATCTATCTCTCGGAATATTTTTTATCAGTTTTTTTCATATAGATCCAGTACCTTATAACGGCTTTTGCCGGTTCAATTTCGGTGCAAGAGAGGTTTGATATAGTGCAGATGTTGGGCTTGTGACTCTTTTCCTTTAGAAAGATAAAGCACCCTATGTTGCTTAATAACATTCTCTTTCCTATAGTTTTCCTTCTCTCCCTCTCAAAAAGAAAATTTCGTTAACCTAAGTTTTACGCAATGGTTGCTCATAACTCCTTAATAACATACCCGTTTCTTTCATATATTCGACTCAGCCCTCAAACTTCCTTTTGATAGCGCCATTAATTACTTAAGCTCAAGCACAGAAAGGGGTATATATATATAAAAATTACATTGCTGATCCCCTTCCCCGTTAAAACATAAGCTAGGTATCTTGTATATTGTTCTGGTATTTTTGATACACCCTGTAGTAATATTTTCATTTCATCTAAAGAAATCGTATTTCTTCTGAATGAACAGACAGTTTTGACTTATTTTCTTTTGGCATTCGTTGAGATCTCAATAGAATTAAGAAAAACAATTGCAAAGTAGATAACACATTCACAAGAAGCTACGGTATGGGCCAATGCTAGAGTAATCACATTCCAGCTTTCCTTTTCCTTTGCTGTTTTCTTTACAGCAGAGAGGTCTCTAAATTCTCCCTACATTTTCTAGCGAGTTAGGAGAGTCGATAATAGACACTTTTTCACGTTTCGAATTAGCAGCAGAAATTAACACATGGTAAGAAGAGAACAAGAAAACATTTCACCAACTAAAAGCTAAATTAATCGAATTATTTCGTCCCACGGATCTTGAAATTCAAATTGGACGTTGTATAAATATAGAAAACTATTTACATACTCTATACTCGCACTCAAGCTTTTGCTCTTGAGAGTCATAATTTCTGTGTGACCATTAATGTACAAATGTTAAATTAAATAAAAACGAAGACGACAGCTCCGAAGAAGGAGAGAAAAACGGCCATCTAGTGAAACTGAGGAAAACCTTATCAGTAGACCGGCAACAAGACAACTCGCAGTCTCGTTCCTCACTACACGTCCATGTTGTGGCCTTTTCCTGACAAAATCATGCCAATGGTGAATCTTTTGGTTAAATGTCACGGTTTTGTCGTCTCCGTTACTGCGACCATGGTTCTTCATTGCTATTATTGCCATCGCTGTGTAGATGACTGGTTTTGACATCGCAGTTTTTGGTGTCGCAGATTCTGACGTTGCTGTTTCGTTGGTACTCCATCATGGGAACAGCACGATACGTTGCCCCATGCATTTTCAACTTATGTTCAATTTTTTTTATCTGTTCAGCTTTACTGTGCTCACATACAGTTCAAAATTGTCATGAACATTCTTTGTTATTGTATTTTCATTATCATTGGATGTAAATGTAACATCGTAAATAAAAAATGTAATCTTCTCTTAATATCAGATTCAGTTTCTTTACTTCTTATGTATTCTACTGTAATACATGAATCGTCCGCATGTATCCAGGCAATCCATTTGATGACCCGCGTGTACGCAAACTGCTTCCGGTGGTCCCTGGTTACGAAAACTGGAGGAAGTAATATACTAGACACACCAGGCAAGTGCCGCCCCCAGCTAAGCAAAGCGAGTCCATATATATATACAGGGTATTTCAGGATTAAAGGTAAATAATTGAGGAGGTGATTGTACATGACCAGTACATAAGAAAAGCTCATATAAACATATATGTTTTCAGGCTTCATTGCAGAGATATACTTACAGAAACGTTGTGCCATGGGGACAAGTTTAACCCACTAGCACTACACAAAATCACTGCCAAAGTGAGATAACATGTTACAGGACACTAAGGTCATCTCTACAATGCACAAGTGTCAGATCAGGTGTTCGAAAATGTCATAATTAATCTCAATATGCTTGCGGGCCCGCACCAGCAATGACTGTGTACATTGGCGCAGTGCCTCCCTGTTGCGACGAAGTTCGTCCGCTACGGCCACAATGCGACACCGAAGGTCCTCTGGTGTGTTCAGCATACGGAGCACCATGCCATTCGACGCGCAATGTAACCCGCTTCCTTAACACACAAAATACCCAGGCTGGTGGATAGGACGCTTTGAGCCAGTTCAATGGCCACCTCGATCGCCCGACTTGTCACTCATGGATTACGAAATTTGGGGCTGGTTAAAAGACAAGGTGTATGCGCGTCAGGTGAGCACATCAGAGGACCTTCTGGGTCGCATTGTGGCCGCAGCGGACGAACTTAGTCGCAACAGGGAGGCACTGCGCCAATGTACACAGTCATTGCTGGTGCGGGCCCGCAAGCATACTGAGATTAATTGTGACATTTTCGAACACCTGATCTTACACTTGTGCACTGTAGAGGTTACCTTAGTGTCCTGTAACATGTTATCTCACTTTCGCAGTGATTTTGTGTAGTGCTAGTGGGTTAAATTTGTCACCATGGCACAACGTTTCTGTAAGTATATCTCTGCAATGAAGCCTGAAAACATATATGTTTGTATGAACTTTTTTTTATGTACTGGTCATGTACAATCACCTCCTCAAATATTTACCTTTAATCCTGAAACACCCTGTATGTATGTATATGTATATATATATAGGGTGTTTCAGGACCTTTGGTACAAACTTTGGGAGGTGAATCCTCATATCAAAACAAGAAAAAAATGTCATATGAACACGCGCCCTATCATGCGTAGTTTAGGCGCTAGAGGGACTAATAGCTGTAGAGCTTGCGGTCCATCGTTTCGTCAAAGAAATCGGACCTGCTCGTTCGGAAAATGCACATCTCAGAAGTGATGGGAAAGTGCGTGAGGGATTCCCGAGTGAAACTAGGTATTCCCCAACAATTGAACAGCGAAATTGGGTCGATCAGAGCATGTAGAGAATGACTTAATACCAGAGAACAGTACTACGTTGGTTGCAAGTCGATACCTCACGCAGGTGCAAGATGGGCAAGGAAAAAGAATGTTATGCATGGTTGCATAATAGCAGAATGTACTTAAATGTGATTTATTTCGAACACTAACAGCTGTAGAGCTTGCGGCCCATCGTTTCGTCAAAGAAATCAGAGTTGCTTGTTCATAAAATGTACGTCAGAAGTGATGGGGAAATGGGCGAGGGATTCCCGAGTGAAATTATGCAACCACACAAAACATTCTTCATTTCTTCCCCATCTTGCATCTGTTTGAGGCATCACCTTGGAATCAACGTAGTGTTGTTCTCTGATAGAAAGTCATCCTCTACTTGCTCTGTTCGACCCACATTCGCTGTGCAATTCTTGGGGAATCCCCCACTTCAATCGGGGAATCCCTCGCGCACTTTTCTGACATGTGCATTTTCTGTACGAGAAGGTCCGATTTCTTTGACGAAACGACGAGCCGCCATCTCTGCAGCTATTAGTATTCGAAATAAATCGCCTTGAAATAGTTTTGGACATCTTTGGGGCCCTCTAGCGCCGAAACTACGTATGATAGGGCGCGTGTTTATATGAACTTTTTTTCCTTGTTTCGATATGAGGATTCATCTCCCGAAGTACCAGAGGTCCTGAAACACCCTTTATATATAGCCCCATGGTCACTAATTCACTCACTCACTAACTGACCAAAATTTCCAGGCCAAACTACTGGAGCTAGAAACACCAAATTTGGTATGAAGGTGTATGACCATCAATAAGTAAAGGAAAAAATCCGACATTTTGAAGAAGTCGCCATCTTGGATACAAAATGCCCGCCAAACCCATTGTATAGAATACACAGCGTAAATTGTTGAGGTTAGTGAAGTGAAATTTGGTACGAAGGTACATTATCACTATTAGATTACGAAAATATTACGAGATGTATTCAAAGACGCCATCGTGGATGGGAAATGGCGGACCGAAAAATCAATTTTCTACACCGTTTGAGCTAGAGATACGAAATTTGGCATACAGGTGTATTATCAAGAGTAGTTTACGAAAATATGAAAACATTTTGAAAAGGTTGCCATCTTGGATTCAATATGGCCGTCCAAAAAAAACATTTTCCACATCGTTCGAGCTAGAGAAATGAAATGTTATATGAAGGTGTACCATCACGAGTAGGTCACGTCAATATAAGAAAATATTTTAAAAAGTCGCCATCTTTAATCCAAAATGGCCGCCCCAAAACCCATTTTTCAAACCACTGAAGCTAAAGAAAAGAAATTTGATATGAAGGTTACAATAAATGTATCAAACCTCCCCTATGGGGGCGCATCCCTTGCTGGAGGGGCAGATCAGCACCACAGGGGCGCATTGCCTTAGGGAGTCTGGTTACATTCAAGGGGGCGCATTCCCCAGCGAAGCAAAGCGAGTCCAATATATATAACTCCATGGTCACTGACTCACTCATTGACTGATCAAAATTCCCAGGCCAAACTACTGGAGCTAGAAACACCAAATTTCGTATGAAGGTGTATGACCAAGAGTAGGTAACGGGAGAATTCCGAAATTTTGAAAAGGTCGCCACCTTGGATCCCAGTGGCCGCCAAACTTCTTGTATAGAGTGCATAGCCTAAACCGCTGGAGGTAGAAATTCCAAATTTGATATGAATATATATTATAAAGAGTAGGCTACGAATATAGTTTGAAATATTGATTTAAAAATGCCATCTTGAATCCAAAATGGCGACCTAAATATTGTATAGAGTGTACAGCAAGAACCGCTGGAGTTCAAAACATCAAATTTTGTATAAAGGTATATAGTAGGTTATTTAAATATTTTTAAAAAGTCGCCATCTTGAATCCAGTATGGCTGCAAAACGTACACAGCCGAAATCGCTTGAGCTAGAGATACGAAATTTTTCATCAAGGGTGGGTAACGAGAAAAATACTAAACGTTGAAAACATCGCCATCTTAAATCCAGTATGGCCGCCAAGGATATATATGTAAATAATGTAGAGCACGAACCACTGGAACTAGTGAAACGGAATTTGGCAAGAAGGTTAATCATCAAGATCAGGCTACGAAAAACATAAAATGAAAACGTCCCCATCTTGAAACCAATATGGCGGCCAAACATTGTATAGAGTGCAGAACCCAAACCGCATGAGTTAGAGAAATGAAATTTGGTATGAAGGTTTATCATCAATAGTAGGTTATCATAATATTTCAAAATGTTCAGAAAGCTGCCATTTTGAGTCCAATATGGCGCCAAAGGTATATATGTAAATATTGGACAGTCCGAACCGCTAGAGCTAGAGAAACGAAATTTGGCATGAAAGTTAATCATCAAGATTAGGTTACGATAAACAAACGAGACGTCCAAAAAGCCGCCATTTTGAATCATATGACCGCCAAAAGTATAAATATATATGTATAAAGAATGCACAGCCTGAAAAATTGGAGCTAAGGTTACGATAAGAATTACGTAAGAATCTGGGGGAGTAAACTGCCAAGTTCGGGGTCGTAGCCACAGCTAGGGGTCTGGGAGCAGAGCCCCCAGTGAATATACATTTGCGATGCGAATATTTGATTACACACTATGCTTTATTTTCTATACACGATGAAAGAAACGGCTTGTCAACCTTTAAATAGAGCACCTTCTCCTTCCCAGCTCTGCGCGCTGCACGAGTCGGGGCTCATTGTGAAGTCATTGGGCAAATGAGTTGATGTTGACTGACAGAACTCATACAGAAACGATGTAAAATTTAGCTACCAACTAAATACATAGAGTAGGAGAGGCCAATGCTGGACTTCTAGTATATTTTATCTACACGTGCTTCAACGTAGTCTTCGCCATTGTATTTTACACAATGTGGCATTAGCCCCATATCTTTCTTCAGTTGTTTATAATGACCCAGTCTTTGTTTGTAACCGACACATAATTTGTGTGGTGGTTGAAGCAAAGCGTTGGTACTTCTGAAAACTAAGGTGAGTAATATCTTAGTATATACCAGTGGTTCTTTGGCCACGGAGCCCTTTTAACCTAAATGCGAGATTCCGAAACCCTAACATATTTTGTTAGCCCCGGTTTTATGTACAGTGTAAAAGACTTTGTTCACATTCGAGCAATGACCCAAATCTCGAAGTCCAGTTGGTAACGTCGCGGACTTCGGATCAGCAATGGGGAGGCATGCAGATTCGAGCCCTGCTGCCGGATATCCTGACTGATTTTTTTAAAAGATTTTCCTTAGCTCGTCAGGGAAATGCCGGGATGGTATCTCAAGTCCCTGATCGCTACTTCTCAATCCCTAGCCTCGGAAGAGTGGTCACGTACGGACATCATCCATAAGATGTGACAAAAAGCCAAAGTTGCAAATTCAGTCCAAGAAAAAAACATATCCAATGGGGAAGTTCATTACTGGTATCAGTCATCAGTTAAGGTAACACATTTAGTTTTTCTAATCTAGTATTCTTCATGATCAAGAACAATCATCAAAGAACAAAGAAAATATACAAATGCACGACATTTTTTTCCTAATTTAAAAATATTGATTTTTTTCACCTCAATGCGACGAATGGAGCTATTTCCTGATCATACAAAGTTCTTTCACGTCTGGCTTTATGGAAGGGAGTAGCAGTCTCATGTCAGGATCACTAACAGAGGTCGCAAGCAATCACATGCTAAATGATATAGACTTATACAACTTACCTGTTTTTGCGCTAAGAGCATGTGATTTAGAACCTTGCCGTTACGTGGTTTGTTTCGGCAGGTTTGTTAATTGTTCTGGTAGATATAATAATGAAATAATATTTACTTCTGATTTGTACTAGACTAACTTTAAGGTAAAATTGATTTAAACCTAAATTTAATTTGAAATTAACTTAACATTTTAATTTTAAAAAATTCTGCAGACAATATTCCAGCCGAATTAATTAAAACAGGAGGAACGGCACTAACCAAGGAACTACATAAATTGATAAGTGCTATATGGAGAAAGGAGGAGCTCCCAAAGGAATGGAAAACATCAATAATTGTTCCGATTTACAAAAAAGGCGATAAGTCGGAATGCAATAATTACCGCGGAATCTCGTTACTTCCAACTTGTTACAAGGTATTAAGTAATATTCTGTTAACACGCCTAAATGTATACGTAGATGAAATAATTGGAGATCACCAATGTGGATTTAGAAGAAATAGATCCACGTTGGACCAGATTTTTGCTTTGAGACAAATTTTGGAGAAGAAATGGGAATACAATGGGACGGTTCATCAGCTATTCATTGATTTTAAGAAAGCATATGATTCTATCAAAAGGGAAAAGTTATACAGTATCCTGATACGATTTGGAATACCGAAAAAATTGGTCCAACTAGTGAAGATGTGTCTCAGCGACCCCATAAGCAGAGTACGGATAGGTAATAATATGTCAGATAGTTTCAAGATTCGCAACGGATTGAAACAAGGCGATGCCTTGTCACCACTACTGTTTAACTTCGCGTTAGAATATGCGATTTTAAAAATTAAAGGGGACAAAAAGGGACTATCATTGAATGGTTTGAATCAACTGTTTGTATACGCGGATGATGTAGATTTAATAGGGGACGATATAGATGCACTACAAAGCAACACCGATGTCTTAGTAGAAGCGTGCGATGAGATAGGTCTACAGGTAAACATAGATAAAACAAAATACATGATAACAAGCCGAAGCACAGGGAATGAAGGAATTAAAAACATAAGAATTAGGGATGAGGTCATAGAGAAAGTAAACAAATTTAAATACTTGGGAGCATACGTAACAAGCAAAAATGAGGTCACGGAAGAAATAAAAAGTCGCTTAGTATCGGGGAACGCATGTTTCTACTCAGTCCAAAAACTTCTAGCATCGCGATTAATATCAAGGAAATTGAAATTAAAAATATACAGAACGGTTATTCTGCCGGTAATTCTCTACGGTTGCGAAAGTTGGAGTACGACCCTAGCAGATGAACATAAATTACGTGTATTTGAAAATAAGGTTTTGAGAAAGATATATGGGCCAAAACGGGACGAGATGACTGGAGAGTGGAGGAGACTGCATAATGAAGAACTCCACGGACTGTACGATTCACCAGATGTTGTAAAAATAATGAAATCGAGACGACTAAGGTGGGCAGGGCATGTAGCTCGGATGGGGGAAAAACGAAGATTATATTCAATCCTGGTTGGAAGGCCCGATGGAAAGAGGCCATTGGGAAGACCGAGACGTCGTTGGGAGGACAATATTAGAAGAGATCTTCGAGAAGTAGGTGTTCGTGATGAAAACTGGCTTGATACTGCCCAGGATAGAATCCAATGGCGAACGTTTGTTACTGCGGCGATGAACTTGCGAGTTCCATAAGCCATAGAGTTAGTTAGTTAGCTATCATGGGCTGGAGTGACAACTACAGCCTAAATCTACCACAATTTGTAGCAACTTGGACCTTCAGAGAACGTTCTTCACAGATATGGATTCTAAAGATAGTAACTGGATTTTCGGTATTTGCTTGGTATAAGTGATAGATGGCCTGGAAGACGAGAATAAATAAATAAAGGATGTGCTCGCCTCTCAGTGTCGTTGTTGTCCAATGGGTCTTCTCAGTTTTACGAGATGATTGTCAGGATGTTACATAAAGAAGAGCTGACACCTCACTCCATTATTATGCTTCGGCGGACATTGTGTTACTCTTAAGATCAAAGATTGGTCGTGGGCCAAGAAACATCGAAATTACTTAACATCCCAGCATCTTCAGCCCAAATTGAAAGACTTCCTTTCTAATTGGTTATTTGTCCGTATCACAAGAAACTGATTCGACTTCGAATGCTCCTAAAAATTGTTTAAGATATATTACATCATACGTTACAAGGCCATTAGTGACAATTATTAGTGAAGTATGACAGTGTAAATTCTGTTATATACATTTAAAATGCTCGGTGCATTTTTTTTTCGGTGCGAATTAAAATATTAATAAGTGATATTTTCAGCGTTGGATTGCAAGTAAAATTAGGTAGGGTTCTAAAATAAGTACAAGCAGTCAAATATTCTATTCAATCAGCAGTTTTATATCTTTGGTGTTACAGTTAAACTTGTTTCTTTTCTACAATTATATATAACATGGAAGTAGACTCGATAAATTTGAACTCTTATTAATATTTTAAAATCAAATTCAAATAAATTGCCACTATTTAAGTACTTGTATTTCTGAAAGAAGTGTACACCATCAGTTCAGTAGCTTTTTTTAAAAAGAACACACTTTTAATAATCTATTACCGGTAAACAAAAATTAAAAATTCACTGTCCGATGTTAGAAACAATTTATTATGTAACTCGCGTATTAAATACACTTTTTAAATTGTGTTTCTAACATCGGGCCGCAAAATTTTTATTTTTATTTAATAGATATGTGTACGGCACGTGACGCTAGAAGATTTTTAAATTGTTAATACGTGGCTGTATCAACCATCTTTAGTTAATGATTCCTGCTAAAATACATAGCACAATTAATGTATAATTAAAGTAGTTTTTATATTAATATTCGACAAAATAATTTTTAAGTCTGCGTAAAAAAAATAGTTTTCTACCCCCACGTAAATTACGTGTAAAGTACGTAAAAAAAAGCGTGTCTTGCTGGGCTTGGCAATTACCTTGCCAACCCAGCCTGCACCCCCAATTGAAAGCTACTTCTAACGTCCCTGGTTATGGTCATATGTAAAGTGTGAATAGAAGTTGAATATTCGTTATCACAGAATTGTTTCAAGAAAAGATTCAAACATGAATGAGCTAACTTGTAAGACGATTATTTTGTCTAGTTGTATCATCCATCCTATTACACAAAAGGAAACCACAACTTCCTAACTGATAAGGAGAAAATGAACCTTTCAGTTGAAGCAACAGACGACTGTCAACGCTCGCAGTATGAAGGTGATTTTGTTTGTTTCTGTGCTCCTGATAGTTACAGATGTATCAAATAGTTACAATTTCGGTGTTGTCTCAGATTTTTGGAATCTCCTGAAACCCGCTGCCAGAAACTACAAGGAGGAGTTTCGTGAGTGCCTTCGAGGATTCCCTCATTCTCTTATAACACGGCGGTGTAGTAAATTGTTGAAACCGAAGCTTTGTCCAGAAGGTACCCGCGCAATTGCGTCATTTGATACTCTTGAATGCGTACCGCCTACAGAAGAACCAAATGTGCCACCGCTGTTTAACACATATCCACCGAAACCACCAGTG
This sequence comes from Lepisma saccharinum, assembly GCA_022664845.1. Classification (NCBI taxonomy): domain Eukaryota; kingdom Metazoa; phylum Arthropoda; class Insecta; order Zygentoma; family Lepismatidae; genus Lepisma; species Lepisma saccharinum. Next base: position 19,027 of record JAGDQP010028834.1, read on the forward strand.
GTGGAAGGAATTCCACCGGAACCACCAGTGGTCGAAGGAATTCCACCGGAACCACCAGTGGTGGAAGGAATTCCACCGGAACCACCAGTGGTCGAAGGAATTCCACCGGAACCACCAGTGGTCGAAGGAATTCCACCGGAACCACCATTAGTTCATGCAATTCCAACTGAATCCCCATTGATTAATGGATTATCAACAGAACCACCAATGATTAACGGAATTCCAACTGAACCGCCACTGGTTAATGGAATTCAAACAGAACCACCATTGGTTAATGGAATTCCAACGGAACCACCACCCGTAAATGAAATTCCATCTGAACCACCTTTAATAAATCCTATCGTTACAGAACCACCAATATTCCCCATAAATCCAAGAGGACCACCAATAAATCCAATTGAGCCTGAACCAGAAGTGTCTAATCCTATTGCAACAGAACTACCACCATCAAACCCTGAACCACGGATTCCTAAACTAAGAACTCCACCGATTGATGGAAGTTGTCCGAAAATGTGGTCTCTGTGGGACGATGGATTTTGTTACAAGTTAGCTACTGAAGGACCATGCAACGACAACCAACTTTGGTTCGTGAAAGTGGAAGGAAGTGAAACACCTACTTGTAGAAAGCGATTTTGTCCAGAGGGTCAGGCACCACGTTTTCATTCTGGCGGGAAATGTTACCGAGTAGGCAAAATCTCATTTTGTGAAGAAGGTATGGTTATCACAGCTGACGAATACGGACTAGCAGATTGCCAGTGTCGTACGATACCACTACATGTTCCTTGGGGTCAAGATGGTCGTTGTTACCCTTTGTTTTTTCAAGGACCTTGCTCGGGCAGGTATATGTTGGTTCCATATCCGTACGAGGACAGAATGGAAAAAGTTCGATGTCATTTCAACCCTTGTCAAACAGAAGGACACGCACCCTGGTTAAAGCAATTGGGCGGAGATGGTCAGTGTTATCAGCTTTATTCGCAAGGACCGTGCCAAGAAACAGAGATATTCGGCATTCTTTTGAACGAATTTTGGCCAAAGTGTATAAATCCTGTGCTGATTATTTAAGACAGTACCAAATAATAAATGTTGTCGTGCTTTTTTTTTTTTTGTGCTTCTACCAGGGCTTGCTACTACCATTAACCAGTGTTAATGTTGATTTATAGTGCAAGTTGAAACATAATACCTTTGCATAGATATCTTCGTATATTTAAAATAAAAGTGTTTTTTTTTTTAGTGTACCACGAAATAAGGTATATTCAATACTTGTGTATCCTAGTTCATCAAAATGTAAAATTTAGTGTCATATTAAATTTCTACAAGTTTCATGGTACAATTTCTGTTTGGATTGAAAGAGTTCCAATTAGGGACGGGCGAAACTAAAAGAAAAAGATGAAATGTGGTTACGTAAAAAAAAAAAAAAAAAACGAAACTCAAATAGTCGATAATTCGTCATTTTGCTTTTTTGTTCAAAGCTCTTCTTTCGGTTTTTCTTTAAAAACAGTCATAAATATAATAGAAAACTATATTTGGATAAGTGTTATTAAGGTATTAAGAATAGCAATGACGTATGCGCCAAACTCCTGTTTCTAGTAAATCGCTTTTAAAGTTGTATGAATCTGTTCGTAATGTACTTTCAACCACGTATGTGCGGTTATTATCCGCCAATTAGAATAATTACGAACCAGTGGTACTAACTCTAAGGAACATATTACGAGAAAAATTAGAAAAATGAGATATCTGTTGCGTGTACGCCACTGCAATTCCAAACACATTTAAGCAAGATTTACAAGCGTATGATCAAAAACGTAGTGTGATATAAAAACCGAAAGTATGGTTTCAAACAGAAACCGAAGTTTGTTAAATAAGTATGAAAATCGGATAAAAACAAACGAAAACAGGATTTTCAAATCAAAATGGTGCCACTAAAAAAATTAAAACGTAATGCTGTTGATATGCCTATATTGTAATTCGGATTTCAAACAAGTCGTTTTTCGGCAATATTATAAATGGTTTTATTATTATTATTATTATTGGGAAAATATCTAATAGGCCGAACTGCAAACTTCCAGTATTCTTGTTAGCGCCAAAGCTTGGAATTTATGACAAAATAAACTAGTAAAATGAAAAGATCAAAAGTAAAAAAAAAGGAATTTAAGTAGGCAGAATAAAATACGTAAAAAGTGGGATAAAAAAGATAATTTTGAAATTAAAAGAAATAGAAGTGGCAATTGAATAACTAATTTAACTCATAATAATTTTACAAGTTATTTTCAGTAAATAGGGCCTACTTACTTACTTTTAAAAATTGTTGTAGAATGATTGTTTACAAAGAAAGATGTTTAAATTCACACAAGACAGAAGTAAATTCATGTTGTTCGTAGATTAGCAATTTACTTTAATTTCCAGAAAACCAATTGAGCATAAAGAAATAAAATGCTTAATGGATACAAACTATTCAAACTAAATTAATTTCACACACATTAACAGAACAATTTTCTAATTTCCACAAAAGAATTAATGGAAGTTTTAGCGAAGTCGTTCACGAAACCGTTATGGCGTAACGCGAAAGTCGTTAATATTGGCAGAATGTTCTGAATTTTGCATCATATGATTTGCAGATCTATGCAATTTTGTGTTTTCTACCACTTACTTAAATACTTAAAGTGCACTTTTTTTTTTTTTTTTTTTTTTTTGCAAAAATCTAGAAATATGCAAAATATGGTATTTAAAACATTTTGCCATGAAGGGCAAACAAGCAAAAGCTCACAAGTCCTTTTTAGCTTTAAAATAATAAAAAAAAAGACGTTAATGAAGAGCTGTAGTGAATCATTCAAAGTAATTTTATCAATGAAGTATGATACATATTAAACTTACGATGGGATAAATACTTCTACCAGAAAATGACTGTATTATTAGATGCATCTTTTCATTCAGGTCTTAAAACTATCGAGCTCTACGTAATACTGTAGTGACTTACAAGGGAATGTTTTTTGCTCGAACAAAAATTCTGATGCGAAAATGTTTTGTTTTTTTTCTGAAGAATGCAGTACGCTGACATCAGAAAGGATGATCATTCATCTGTGAATTGCTATCTTCCTCTTCAAACTGAGTAATGACTACTCGAATACTGTATAGTACAAAAGACTGGAAACAACGTTGTAAGTCGTAAACGCGTGAAGGGAGGGAGACAAGTTATTGAATAGAAGTAACGTGGATGCTGCGCTATCAGATGTGGAAGATGAGAATCATGGTAGCCATCTTGAAATCCGCCATCTTAGAATTTGCTTGAGAATTTGTGATGGAAAGTGGGTCATGTGACATATTGTTTTATGCTAGCTTGTTTCAAGAAATTTAAATCTGAAGTCGGTTTTTATCTACCTTTATTCGTTTAGGAGATAGGGTCTCTCAGTGTTGGGATTTCTACAACATGTGCGTAAAATGATATACATTTGGGTGGACACTCAAACCTACTACTTTTCTCAAATCCTTATAAACCTTGCGAAGTATATTGAGTTCAACAGCGGCGCAGGTATGCTTGAATCCCTTGCTGAAGATGGTGTAGCGCGTTGATTTTTCACCTTACACTGCCTTGCTGAGGAGTGCAAAAATTGAAATTAAAAAGCTGACATTCGGTGAACCAAAGAGGTATTAGATAAAAACAGTGCTTGTTTAAAAGTAAAGTCCCGGATTCGATTCCTGGTGGGGACACAAGTCGCTCGGCGTCCATGTAAAATTGTAGATCATATCCTTTGACCTTCATCTTGATTCGATGGAGGGCAGTGGCAAATTCTCATCGGTTCACGTAGTCCAGAGAGCTTTGGATCATAGTCCTGCCTCTGGACAAAACACTAATCATATTTTCCTACGAAATAGGTGTGATGCAGGATGGAAGGACCTTAAGATTTTCACACCTGTACATTTTCTGATGGCTTGAGTTTCAGATGCCTAAAGACCTTTAAATAATATTCAAATTCCAATTACTATTTTATGAAGATAGTGTAGCTCGTTGATTTTTTCACAATTCATCAACCCAGTTATGATTCCCGGGGCTAGCCATCCTAACCAAGATTTTCCCTGTTTCCCTTGATCACACCAGACGCATGCTAGTATGGTACTTTGAATAAGGTCAGGTCCAATTTATTTTTCTACCCTATCTTCCCTCTATCTCGGTCAGTGGCATTGATGCAAGTCATGACAGACAAAAAGGGAAATTAAGGCGCATCATATCGGGTGAACGAGAAACCTCTCAATGGATCGATCACTGTTGAGGGGACCGAGGCGGGAGGAACCATGGACGTAAGAATATAATAGGACTAGTAACAAGCAATTCACTCAATGTTATAAAAATGGGACGGCTGAGAGTGCAGTTTGTCATTCCAACATGGCGGATCGCGCATACTTCCTGGAAAGGAAGCAGACGATATTGTGAATGGGCAAATACTTTTTATTTTTTTAATTTTGTCCTTAACTAGTAATTATTATAATATAAGTGTTATTGCAATACACTTCCTTATTGAAACCTGATATTATTTCAGTATTATTATTGAAGAAAAAACTTAAATATTGCTTACCTGTTTATCCTCACACGTACCTCTTGGTCAGCTTCATCAGACGCAACCTTCACATACCTTAAATTATTTCACATAAATTTAAAATTTGTAATTAAAAGTGGCTCAATTAACATTACTTCTTATGGCCAGTTGCAATGTTTTAGTGAATTCAACATGGCGGCAAGGCGCAATTAAATTTTGGCCCATACTAGTCCTATTATATTCTTACGTCCATGGGAGGAACACTGTTGACTGTGAATTATGATGGA
>JAGDQP010028835.1:0-23839 GCA_022664845.1 Lepisma saccharinum
ACGCTCCATAATTCTGCACTGTTGAGTGGAAGTCAAGCAATAGAACACGCTCCATAATTCTGCACTGTTGAGTGGAAGTCAAGTAATAGAACATGCTCCACAATTCTGCACCGTTGAGTGGAAGTCAGCAATAGAATACGCTGCAAAATTCATTCTGCACTGCAGAGTGGAAGACAATCAATATAATATGCTGCACAATTCTGCACTGTTGAAGGAAAGGAAAGCCAAAATACAAAGCAAATTGCAAATCGAAACATGACATAATAAATAAAGACAAATTGTTGAGAATTAAAAGTCGATTTTCAGTACTCCCCAGAAATCCTGCTAACTGTTGACATTCCTTTCGGGAACAGAAGTATCATTCTAATTCTGGATCAAAATTATTTCCGTGTCGTCTTCTACAATAACTAAATACACAAACTAGCCTGAATATGAACAAGAAATATTCAAAATCTGTACAGCGCTAGCTACTCTACAAACTGTATAGTTAAATTCGACTTGCAAATCCGGAGTGTAAAAATATCGAACAGAAACTGTAGCATTAGAACACATGGGAAGTAAAGTACACGCATCCAGTTCCTAAAGTCGGGCGGCAAAACATTGGGAACTTTACAGGTTCACCTGGAGATGGTGCTAAACTTTTAGGGCTAATACTGGTACAGATTCATTGTGACCACGACTATAATACAGGATAGTCCTTCCTCTACGGACACCTGGACATCATATCGCAGAGTTGGCTATGTAGATTCTTCCACTGGCTTCTTGGTCCATCCTATTTACATGAAGTCACCAATACTTCTTATACTTGCCAAATATATTTACAATTATTGTTTTATACACTTTCATTGACTTTTAAAGCCATTGACAAAACGGAATGAGTACCAACGATGATTTTAAGAGCAAAGATCTATGTCTTTATGTTCTATGGGGTATTATCATCAATTAACACACTTCGACCATATATTGCAGGGAATTTTCGAATACAGAAATTAAGTGCGACCACTCTTAAATCAAACTGGTTGAATTCCTAAATTTTACTTTGAAATAAGACTGACAATTATTTCTTCATTCCTTTTTTTCGTGGATAGTGTACAAAAAGGTATGTATGACTTGACTGTCCGGCACTTAAGTTGTTATAAAGAATATTATTATTCAAAAATTAAGTGAGAACATGGGACTATGGAGGGGATGTTGATGAACCTTCGAGACTACTTTCCCTTACGGAAAGACTAGAGAACGATGCACCCAACTGTTTTGTTAAAGCGTTTCGAATTAATTTTTCTCTTGAAAAGGCCCACTAAGGGAAGCACAGAACACATTTCAAAAGCAAAATTTACTGGAATTGTTATAATTTCAAAGCACTCCCAACACATAAAAGTGTTTACAAAAAAAATGAAAATGTGGCAAAAAGTTCAATGTAGCTCTTGATTCCCACTCACCCCCTTTCAATTGGTACGTGATTCCTTTATGTCGGTGGCCAACGTGATTATTTTCTCGTTACAGGGCTTTTCTAGGAAAAAGAGAGCCTCTATTCGCCGTGGCAAAACGAACTATTGTTCCATCATCACAACCACAGAGGCGCAACTTATGAAACCTGCAAGATGCTGCAATCACATGCTTTCAGAACAACACAATCACCATCATTTGTAACTCTATAACGGGAGGGAAGGAAGGGCCGAGGGAAAAGTGTAGACTGAGGTACCTGTACAACACATCCAGCACCAAACAATTAGTCCCCTGCTGTTTGCCGAACGGTGACGAAATAAAAATCAGATACTGTGGTTATCACGAAAGCTTTTGGTCGGCCAATGAGGTCCCTGCACTTGTGTAAGCGCTCCTGACGTGAACGGGAGACATCCTTTTTCCAACATAGCAGGTTATGAATATTCAGTTATTTTTGACATTGTACTAGTAGTCACGAAAAGCGAGAATGTCATTCCTCTTGTTACTGATGCCTGTTCAGGAAAGTTAAATCCACTATTCAGCATAAAGTCCACATCGTGTTTATACAGGAATTATTTGACCCTCTGAGTTTGGAGTAAATATCAGTCAGGTTAACAAATAAATAAATAACAATGCCGAGGAGGTTTCAAATGGATTTCAGTTATCTCTTGGGTACTGAATCCACAATGACACAAGTTTCTCCAAATTGGCTTCGGGTTCTGATATACAGTATACCCCCAAATGATGACCTTACGCAAACACGATCTGTTACCGCTGACAACTGAAGTAATGTTTGATCTATCATTTCAATTGACATTGTTTTCGTTTGACATAATTCATAACTTCAAAGTATTTGAAGATCGTTCCTTGGACAGCATGGAGAAACTAAAGATAAGAATATTTTACGGTCCCCAAATATGTAAACTCATTAATGATCCCAATTACGCCAAACAACAGAACTGATGTCGAAGCTTTTATCTAGTACAGGTTTGTCTTGGCTACCAAGACCTTCTTGGTGAACCACAAAGCAGAAAATTATGAGGAATTGATGCAAATCACGCCAACGTCAAAACTTTGGGTGCTAATATGAGCCTAAATTTACACTTTCTTCACAGCCACTTACATAATTTCCAGATAATAAAATTTATCTATGGGCTTTTGGCATCTTTGGCTCAGGCCAGGATACGGTAGGGTAGAGGATAGGGAAGGTATCGGTCAAGGATTTACTTAAGATACCATCTCGGTATTAGCCTGGTAAAACTCGGGGAAACCATGGAAAACCTCAGTCAGGATGGTCGGTCACGAGGTTCGAACCCGCGTGCCCACCCACAGATTTCCAGAAAATCTTAGTCATTTCAGCTAAGAGTAAAGTGAATGTTTTAATTTCATGGTAATGGAGGATAAGTACTAAGGCAGAAGGGACAGACACGTCATGACCAATTCACACTATTACAGTATGGTATAATAAACTCTTCCGAGAAAAAAAAATAACAATACTGATCAAAGGATACAGAAATAATAAACAAAGTAATTACGGTAATTTAAAGCACTGTGTTAAGATAAAAATAATCCATTTGATGGAAGGGAACAAAACGATGAGAATATGGAGAAATCCTCTCTCAAGCAAAACATTAACTGTCTACTAAACTACCACATTCAAATTCAAAATACGGACATCAAATGCTTTTAAGTGAGTTTATAATAGCATAACATGCCTCACGAATATCATGTGTTGGTCACATTGACAGTGAGTAATAACTTATAATTACCTTCTCTAAGAGATTTGTGGACGTTTTACAAGGTCATTTCGGAAACCTCTTTGTCTTGTTGGTGATTTTACACAACACGTCGTTGACTTGGGAATTTTTAGCATGACTTTCTAAATGCATGAATATGAACGTTACATTTTTTGGGTTCTTTTTTAAATATTTTTGACAACAATTACAATTTTTAATTATATTTGCCTCCTCCCCATCTTGCGCACCGAACATTTCTTTTAGTGTATTTCAATATAGGCAGATCCGTAGCCAGGAAGACGCTAGTGGGGGACACCACCCCTAAAATTTTCCTGGCTCCGCATAAAATCTGCGTTTGTTTGTACATATACTAATATATTGTTGCTCGTACCTTCCCACATATTTGGTTGCCTCCCCCTATACTACACGCCTGAATATAAGCGAACAATTAAAATATCAAACATTTTAAACCCAGCCCCCTTAGTCCACGCGGTAACGTCGCGGGTTTGAAATTGGCATTGGGTAGGAACGGAGGTTCGAACCCCGCGGTCGACTATGCTTACTAAGGTTTTCCAGGGTTTCCCTCAGTTTCACCAGGCGGAATACTGGGATGGTACTTTAAGTAAGACCCTGGGCGATATCTTCCCATCCTCTACCAACTCCATTCCGGCCTGAGGCAAAGATACCGAAATATCATAAATAAATTTAATTCAAACAATTTAAGTCTGCTCAAAGTAAACTACCAAAACACTCTTAACCAAGAAGTTTTTTGCTGGTAGTTATATGCTATATGATCTTGTATCTGAATAACAAATGTTTGATGTATTCTACGTTCCTTACGACAATGAATTATTCCGATTCGCTAGGAATTTCAAAAAGAAAATATAAATAATTAAACTTTTTCGAAAAATGAAATATGTAGTTTAAAGCATGAATAATGATTAAAAGGACACAGAAAATGGTAAAGCAACACATTTTTTTTTCTTAGAAGATTCGAAAACAAAAGTGACCTAAACTAGAATGGCACACTGTACAGTACAACATGACAAATACTGCACATTGGGAGAAAAACTAAAGAGAAAGAAAGATAAGCCAGAAAGACGCCACAAGGTTGACCCATCTCCAAAAGACAATGGCCAAAGGTTCCACGTATACATGTAATGAAGCAGTTAACCTCATCCTTATTAGGATTAGTGAATATACGGAAGACCATCCCGGGAAGCCAAAGTATCCTATTTTCAATTTGAAGTGTTCTCCATTGTCTGACGCCAATCCTTGAATTCCATTTTGAAGTCGGTTCCATATTTGTCCTCAGTTGCTTTTTCTAGGCGGCCATAAACAGAACAACTTTAAAAGTAAAAAAGCAGACCTTGCTGAAGTGAAATAAGGAAAGTACTTGGTAGCTGTTTGGCAACAAACCATTTATAAACAAGATATTCTTCTGCTTTTACAGAAAATTAGTGCTTAGAGAAGATATCAAAGTACAAATGCAAACAGTTAGAGAACTTTTTCTCCATAGTTTCATTATTCCTTTTACATGGACGCAGTAAATCGAAACAGAACAATACACGTTACCTTTAGCAACTTGCAACACCGTAGAATACAACTCCAGCACGTGTTGTTCCCCTTTGACATCAACAGACAGTTGACGGTATTAATTTTGTGACTAAAGGATTCGTAGAACACCCATCCATAAATAAAATAAGCAGGCAGCTCGAATATTTCTAGAACCAAGAACTTCCATGTACAGTGTTTACATCTACAGATTTCTTGAAGTTCTTTCGTTAAAAGACGTTTTTATCAGTTAACATTTACTTACAGAAATTGAATTTATTTATGGCCTTTAGATGGCTCAAGCCGGAATAGAGGAAAGGAAGTAGACCCAGGGCATAAGTTGAAGGTACCATCCCAGCATTTGCCTGGTGTGACTCAGGAAAACCCTGGTTCTTAGAATTAACATTCAATGTTAACCCTGGTTGTTATTAACATTCAATTTTAGTGTTAACTTCAAGTTCAATACTCGATTTATTAAACTTTTTTAATGTGTTGTGTATGTTTTTTTCGAATTGTTATTAACGTTCTAAACGCGCCTGGGAGTTTCTATGAATGGAATCTGTAGTTTTTGTTTCAGTAAGTTCCAAACCACTGTTTCCAATACACCTCCACCGGATTTGAACGTGAAAAGCAAACACCAATTCTTAGAAGGTGTTTTATACCACGGCGATATTTATCTTAGTAAGGATTATACTGTGTGTATATTTACTCACAGGCAGGTTACTTTGTGGTGTTCAATTCTGATACTGGTACAGTGCACAATCGAACTAGATTTTTTTTTTTAATGTGAGAACTGAGATTACAATATCATTCCATTCTTTTCATAGGTATTTTAAACAATGTCAAATCGTGAAGGAGAACACCTAAATGGGTGCCAAATTATTTGGCGATTTAAGGTTAGTTTAAAGCAACTATCAATAATGCTAGAGGGCAGCACTATCTCCGTATACCTCTAATGTATTCTTATCGTTGCACGAAATTTCAATATTGCTCTACAAGTTCAAACTTTCAGGGAAGAAAGTTCACAACCATTTCAAGAGTTCAATCCGCGCCATTTAAAAAAAAAATCTTTCCTGTTCATTGTTGGAACAGCGTTATTGTTATAGTTTTGCATATTTACAACAACAATCGAGCGATTTCAACAATGAAAAAATAAAATAAAATATAGGCACAGATTGAACTCTTGAAATCGTTATGAACTTTCTTCTCTAAAAGACTGAACTCTCCACGCTTGAACTTGTAGGACCAATATTGAAATTTCGTACAACGATAAAATACATTAGCGATATACCGAGTTACTGTTGTCATACAATCTTACGCTTACCTAAAATAGAAGGAAGATTGGTTTTGAAAAAAAAAAATCTTTTGCTCCCCTGAAAAAGTTCTCGCTTGAACTATGTAGGTTTTTCTTCAGAAATCTTCAATTTCTCAGAATGCATTTATTGAGAAACCACAAAAATGATTTCAATAAACTGGACCACATAATTTTCAACCTGAATCCCATTTGCTATCGCAATACCTGGAAAATTAATGATAAAATGGCTGCACTGATTTTAAAAGTAAGAAAAGAAGAAAAAAAGGTCAATTCAATCGGACTGCTCTTTTCTTCCACTCTCCTCTTGTGAGAAAGACATGCAAAAAGAAATGCTCCACTGAAGTCACAGTTATGAGAAATACTTTTTCTCCAGACCATACATAATTTGTCGTTCAATCGTTTGTTGCTATTTTGGAACATAGCATACTCTCCTTCAAAAATGTGTCTGTATCATTTTACACATGGACACTCGAAGAAACGATAAGGCTATTTTGTTGTTAAGGGTTTTTGGTTAGACGAGTAGTTAACGCTCTTGTAGTCGCTGCAACCGATTCTGGGTTTTATACGTAATAACAATAATAAAAACCTTTTTAAAACCATACTTTTCTTAAACAATACGTACTGGAAAGTAAATAATTTTGTTTATGCATGACTAAAAAGAAAAGCATAGGGGAACGCTCTCATATACAGTCAGTTTATACATCCTTGAATTGGCGCGACCCATGCTTTTCTTTTTAGTCATGCATAAACAAAATTATTACTTACTTTCCTGTATTGTTTAAGAAAAGTACGTCTTTAATTTTCAATGTCTTTATTAAGGTATTATTATTATTATTAGTATTATTCGAGTTATTTCGGTACCGGTATTTGTATACTTTTTCTCAAGCTAATGTTTTGTGACTCAAATCCTAAAGTGTTCTGCAACCAGTCAAAACACAACATCGTTTATTTTAGGATAACGAAGTCCATATTTAAAATATATATATATGCAAAATTTCATCATCCTATGACGTCGGGAACGTTGCAAAACTTGAGGACACCACGAACAATTGTGAACTAAAGAAAATAATGCAAAAATAACGAAGTTTTCTAATGAAAAACGAAGTTCAGGTATGAAAAATGCATGTAGAGAATTTAGTTAAATGGGAATAGCAACACTGAGTCGACTGATCTAATGCACTACCATCTAGACTCTAGAGGGAAGATATAGGGATCTAGCAGATTTGAAAGACTTACTGTTCCTACATTTTATAAAAAAACACGAATCGCTACTGGTGCCAGTGTCGGTGTTTACCTATCATCGTTGAATACAAAAGTCTAGTAAGCCACATAAAACAGGCTGGTAAGCTGAGAATAAGAGTTACGGAACTTCAACGTTGTTAAGTAACCCACTCTATGGCTTATGGAACTCGCAAGTTTATCGCCGTAGTTACGAACGTTCGACATTGGATTCTATCCTCGGTAAGATCAAGCCAGTTTTCGAAGATTCCTTCTAATATTGTCCTCCCAACGACTTCTCAGTCTTCCTAACGGTCTTTTCTTCCAGCTTACCAACCTCGATAGAATATAATCTTCGTCCTCCCTCCCCATCCAAGCTTCAAGGTCTGCCCATCTTAGCCGTCGTGCTGATTTCATTGTTCTTATAATGTTAGATGAACCGTACAATCTGTTGAATTCTTCATTAAGCAGTTTCCTCCATTCTCCGGTCATCTTGTCCCGTACATATTTCTCAAAATCTTATTTTCCAACACACCCAATTTTTTTTTATAACAAATACTGTATCAAACTTTCAAAGTCCGATGTTAGAAACGCAATTTATTGTTTAATTTACGTATTGAATACATACTTCTACCACATAACACGTTAATTAAATAAGTTCTACACGCAATTTATGTGTATTTACCAGGGTCGTACTCCTACTTTCGCAACCAGTACCTGCAAAACAATCCTTTTGTATATTTTGAGATTTGAAATTTAGCTTTCTAGACTGAATAGAAACATACGCTGCCCGATGCAAAGCGACTTTACTTCTTCCATTACTTCGTAAAGGAAAATCTACTTACCTGATTTTATTAAGAGAAATATTAAAACCATATTTCAGGCTACTTTCGTTTCTGTTCTCTACTGTGTTACGGACAAGCAGTATTCGCGCAAACTATAACCCCTCCTTTTTCATATCTTATGTGAAATTATTTTCACAGGACGTATGGGAATGCAGAGTAAAAGGAAATTGTTTTCAGTCACAATAATTAAATGGGACATCGTACATTGTAACATACCCACCCACCATGCTCCATGAACACCGTTGCAAGATCTCTCTCTCTACGGCTGGTAACACTGAAAAATCTTTTTTTTGTTGACTAGGAAGACAAGCTGTTCTCTGAAAGAGAAAGCAGCGGGAAGAGCAAAACCGAAGAAGAAATCCTCTCACATGCTCCTATATCATATAAGAATCCTCGCTGATGGTGGCCAGCAATGACGCTGTTCTGTTGCAGTCAAGACGTCAAGGCCATGGACCGGTTCCATCACATGACCTACAGTCGAGACGAGACAAGCATTCCCAACATACAAGGCAGGATATACAAGATTACTTTTTTTAAAAACAGAATTACATTTTTTTTAAATACAAGAATTACCAGTTCACGAAGTACATAAGTTGCGCTAGTGTTCAAAGAGTTCTCCAGTACATTTTATGTGCATTACGGGGGTAAACTGAGGGCTGAGCTTGACATGCCTAAAGGCCATAAATACATTCAAATTCAAACGATGGTAAAGCGATTAATTTGGACGAGGTTTCGTATACTGGCGAAAAATATAAATCAAGGCATGTCCAAAATATGTCGAATGGGCCATCCATCAAACATTCGTGCGATCACTGCTTTGCATATACACACTGTTACGACCTTATTACTTACCGGTTTTCTACCAACTTTCGGTTTGGTATTATTCGGCATATGAAATAATATCGCAAGTATCAACTTCAAGTATTGCCAAGACCTGCTATTAGAATCTACGTACCGGGTACATAACGTACAGTAGCTGGTTTGATCAAAATAAATTTCCTGACTTTACCAGTTAAATATTCATGTAATTACTCCGCAAATAACATGTATAGTAAATACAGAAGTGAAGAATATCAAATCACTATCTCCAGCTCTAGCAACAATAAGGTTAAAAATCCGTTCCGAGAAGAAATAAACCCACATTTAGTATTCTCAGCTTTTTCCAGTTTTCTTTTTCATATTTCTTATCAAATACCTTGACTCTTCTAAGACCTTTCATTTATAGGATTATTTCCCTGACTTTTCACGTTTCTTTCCAGGTCAGTGGAACCCCCTTGTTTAATACGAGTTTCTCTCTGACGAGAATTTATCCATACGCAAGTTTTAACTTTACATCCTTCCTTCATAATATAACATTCACATAAAAGCAGTAGGTATATAAAGTACACTCAGACACGCACAGAAAATGTCCGATGTGACAGCCATTGAAGAGCTGTGCTACATATGTGAACAACCGACAATATTGCGTTCATAAATGGATTGATATAAACAATTTCCAATCTTTAAAATATGTTGCACCTCTGATGGCTCTATATTTTGTATCAGCATTCACGCAATAGAATCAATCCATAGAGTAACATGGAGAAGTGATGATGGATAAACCGCGGGTTTATCACGTACCGGTTCTATTTAGCTTTCAAGCCTACACTGTTTTATTGGTACGGTGATGGCAAACGCTTACAACTGTCAATTTGCTATGAATCTAGATTTGAATACACCTCATAATTTCAGTCTTAACTTCTCCCGCTCCTCTCCCCTAGATAAGAAAATTCTTGACTAAACTAGTTTGCTTAAAATGATGAACTCAACTATAGTTCAACTTTGCACAGGACTAAGCGATCCGCAGTACAAGGCGGATTTTTCTTTGAGTACTATAAATAACATAATTCAGCTATCGTACTAAACTACCGTACGATAAACCAAAAGTTTGTCTGAAACTGTCGGAGGATAAATAGAGGTAAAACTGTACGATATAAAATTGACCTTGTACTAGTTTCTGGTGCAAAGTTAACGCGTGAAGTGTAGAACCAAATCTACACCATCGCTGGCAGACAAAAGTTATTTTTATTCCCGCAAAGGAAATAAATTGAGAATACGCGACTTAACACAGATATTCTCGTGTATGGTTTATCTTTGGTCTGAATTTCAGGTGTATGTTTCGTTCATTGCGGTCATGATTGATGTAACCTAATGTCAACACCAAATGCTACTACAACGATAATACAGAAATTTATAAACAGATAGCACAAATTAGTACGTACATAGATCAAGCAACGGAAATACATATGTGCATAAGTAACAAACCAAACTATGTAAATCTTGGTTTCAACGAATTTCGATATTATCTACAGACTGGATTTACAGTTCAACTTTCGCCTCCTATTTTCAATAGACGTTCATGACTAAAATGCGAAGGAAAACGTTCATTACGGTTAGGTAAATTCATGTTGACTAAATTTCTTGAAATGCGAAAGTCAATAATTACAGTACAGTAATGCAAATTCCCTACACATTTATCATAATGTTGAAAGATATTAAACTACTGCACTTTTGTCTACTTGTATCACATGAAACATTTCGCTTCCACCTGATTCTATTCTCGAGAGATACGAGGAAAAATGTCTACAATTCAAAGGACGGCCTCAACGTTTCTATTAAACCAGAAAGTCATTGCTTCGACTGTCCTCTTTCATGCACAAGTTACTGTAAATAGCTACACAATATCTAATGCAACATCCAATATGTTTTATAACCCACTCATGTTAACAAAATAATTATGATTAAAAACTTTTGTTTTTACGTTGTGAATATCACTGAATATTGCTGTAAATCGAAACAGGAAAATCGAGAAAGAAGATCTGTCTATACTCAGCGGTGAGAAAACAGTAACATTTATCTGAAACTACTAAATTTTTTGAACATTCGAAACAGAGAAACTTGAACGATCATATAAAGACTTCGACATGATGACAATGTCAGAAACTAGATAGTCCCAAAAGGAACATTACAATGGAACGGGAAATGGTAAGCAGGAAGCATAGTCAGTGTACTTTATCAAGAAATAGGGTCTGACAATGTACAACATGTACGTACAAAGAATGAGAAACAGTTTTGGATAAAGTATGGGATGTAGAGGCAACTAAAGAGAGAGCGAGAAAATATCAAATAATCCTTGCACTCAAAATACGATCATTATTATCCGCCACTTCACTTAAATTCAATTTAGTATAATTTTATTTACCAATAAAATTCACCATCTCACTGTAAATATACTATCTACAACCACTTGTTTCTCCAAAGGACGATAATCAAGTCGAAAAATGTTCACATTTATTTTAACTTAAGCATCATTGATCTCTTGTGTGCAAAGTGGTTTTCTTCCAACTATTTATGAATAACAACACCGCAAGTACGTACGTTTCCAGCAACCTTGAGCTGTATTCACAAGATGAATGTATCGTTTGCATTTACTAATTTTGTTTGCCAGTTGGTTGGTTTATAAGCTGGTACATTACGCTTCTATGAACTAACAAAGAAGCAACTGGTGCACGAAATTTACGTTGTTCAGTGCAGTTATCTACGCAGAACGACTATTATTAATAAAGCGTCTTGCATCACAATGCCAGAAACTTGGTACAACAATACTCGTAATGTGATCTATTACAAAATGTGCACCACAAATTCAACGAGGAAGGCTGGCTAACAGTCCTGTTCTTTCCTTTACAATTATTTGGTACGTCGAGCAAGAAACGTTTAGTACTTCAAAAGATCATAAAACACGAAGAAAAAAAATCGTTTTATTAGGAAGGAATGTCATTAGGAGAAATGACTCTGAAAACTTCAACACAAGCAGCAGATAAAAGTATTCCAGGAAGGAGGATGAAAGGGAGGTGAAGTGGTTCGTTGCTTGCTAAAGATGAAAGTAAGCGAAAGACAGCGAGGAACAAACTCTAACCTCTGTGTTTGACTATAATTGTCGCCATTGACCTAGAAACCTGAATTCTCATTAATTTTGCTCAAGCAATGAAGAACCATTTTCTTCATCTGTCACACCTGAGTAACTAACATCGGAAACATGTTGACTTGTGGATGTAATTTTATTGCTCCCGCTCCCTCCTCCTCCTAAAAGATCAAATAATCTTCTTATGGGAAAGTAACAACGAAAAGAAATTAGAGATTACACATACAAAATTGTGTCATGTCTCACAAGTACAGAAAAGGTTTTCTTAATTTTTCTTTTCTCAGTTCCTCAAGTGCTTCACATTTGTTTGTTATAGCCCATTCTACATCGAGCTTACAGTGCTACAATGCACAAAAACCACACTCAGTGAACTTGTACACATAAATATTATCCTATACCTTTTTAATATCGTAACAACAGTAGCTATTTCTCCTATTGGTTGTCGTCGGTCAGCCGGTTCATTAAGGTCAGTGTAAAGCAACGATATCTAAAGCTAGATGGCAGCATTGCCTCCGTATGTCTCTAATGCATATATTTTTTTATTACACGATATTACAGTACTGCTCCTACAAATTCAAGTCTTAGAAAGTTCAAACTTTTAGAGAAGAAAGTTCACACCTATTTCAAGAGTTTTAACGGTGCCGATTCTGTTCACTGTCGAAAAAAGCTTCATTGTTATACGTTTGGACATTAACAACAACAATCGATTTCAACAATGAACAAAGAATAGAAATGGTACGGATAGAACCCTTGAAATGGTTATGGACTTTCTTCTCTGAAAGTTTGAACTCCAGACTTGAATTTGTAGGAGCAGCACTGCAATTTCATGTAACAAAACAAAGAATATAGTGAATCAGTGATTCTGTCAGACCCCCCAATCTACCTCTTCAAACTGTTGTGCACACCCCTCCAACCTTAATTTTTTTACTGTCAAAGAGACCCTGGAAAACTCTGCTGACACTCCCCAAACTAAAAAACCAGGCAGAATTCCTGCTGTAAATACATTACTTTTCTCGCCATATACTGAACTTTGATTACAAAAAAAAAAAAAAAAAAAAAAAAAACAGATCCGCACTATATCAGAATATCTAGTGTGTTTCAAAAGGATGACCCGATTTCAAATAATTATTTTTATTATGAAAAGTGTGGTACAGTTACAAAACAAATTACCAACTATGAAGTAAGGCCTAAAGTTTCACTCAGCATAATTACAAATGTTCAATGTGGCCTGTATTCGCTGCACGGACAGCATAAAGCTGATAGAATTCATCCCAAACGCGTCTGAGAGTGCCTTCTGTCATCATTTATTGCAGCGGTGCTTCTTGCATAAACCTAAGTCATAATAGATAGACTTAGGGTCAGTTCTACAATCCACCGCTAAACTTGTAGTCAGCGCTAACTTGAGGTCAACTTTCATTGGCCACAATCAGACTTGGCCTCAACTTAGCCGTGACTAGAAGTTTAGCGGTTGATTGTAGAACTGACCCTTAGCACGCTTCCCCATTTTTGTCTGCGCTAAAACTTTTTTGTTTTGTTTTTTAGAGCACGTGATTTTGAATTCATCCGCTAAGTAGCTCTGGTATAGACGTCATATTCTATTATGAGGTCTATGCCAGAGCTACCTAGCGGATGAATTCAAAATCGCGTGCTCTGAACAAAAACCATTAGTTTTAGCGCAGACAAAAATGGGGAAGCCTGTTAAGTCTATCTATTATGAGGTCTATGCTTCTTGTTCTGAGTTCATCCAAGTCAGCGGGTAATAGTGGACATAAACACGGTCTTTTACGTATGTTCATAAAAAGAAGTCACATGGTGTGATGTTTGGAGATCTTGGGAGCCAAGAGTGTAATGCCAAGTCCGTGTGTTCCGTTTGTCCAATCCAAAGCTGAAGCATTGTGATTATACATCATTCGCGTTAACTTTGCTCCAAGAATTAGTACAAGTCTCATTTTCTTCCTTGCCTTGGGCTTTTGCATGTGTTCTGAAAATTCTAAAACGTATTTGTAGCTTTTCGTAGATTGCTCTAGTATGAAAACAAAGCTCTACTACGCATAAAACACGAGAAATAATTAGCCTTGTACTAACTTTTGGTGCAAACTTAACGCGAATGAAGTATAAATGTAATCTTCTCAATAACCAAGCGTAGCTGCTGTTTAGGCGTTAATAGTAGCATTTAGTTATAGTCATATCAAACTCTGGGCCACGGCCCTTCACGTGGTACAAGTCGCATTTATCTCGCGTTCGTGGTTGCAGATATATACGGTTTTAAAATTGTATCATTAATTTTGGAACACGCTGTATTGTTAACACAATGTGTACGAAAAGTGTTCAAAAGATACTTCTCAAAACTAAATGCGCAAAAAGCCTTTCAAATTTCGCTTCAGAAAGACCTTATAAACTCTCCAATTTTCTCCCACACATTACTTACACACTAAACTGTCTACGAAAGGTGTAAAATCAGCTGTATTATTATTCGTTTACAGTGTGAATGTTTCTAAACACCGTATACAGTATTGTTTTATTTCCTAACAAATGGCAGTATTGGACTAAATATTCGACCACATCTTTCTATCCACTCCATGTAGAAGAATTTTAGTCAGTTTCTGTGTGGGTGTGGGTGCTATCAGCAGGTGAATACATAAATTTCAAAATGATCTAAGCTTTGTGTGTGTGTAATCTGCTATTTCGACCTTTTCCTTCTATCTCTGTGTCTACGTATACGAATCCTAGAAGATCCTGGCAAGAAGAAATAAACAGTTGGAATTACGAATGGAAGACTTTGAAGCCTGACGTCATTGCCTTCTTTTTTACTATCTGCATCACTTTGGAAGTTCGCTGCCCTGTATTATTTTTAGATGCATTGAACTAATAAAATAAGACTGTTTCTTTGAGCTTTGACTTTATTTTTTTCGAAGTTTAATTAGGATGTGTGTATGTGTAGTTTTCCTTGAAAGTCACAGGTAAATTTTTGAGCGGTGGTTTAAGATTTCCGACTTTTGTCTTGGCGAGGTCTTTTGGGTTCTTGGTTTGAGAAAATGAACTAGAAATATTGACTAATATTTTCTCCTGTAGATTAGTCTTGCTCATTCCCTTGTTAACAAGATGTTCCTAGTTTGATTCCCGAAGAGAGCACATTGCACGTAATAGTCCTAACACACTAAAACTTAGGTCTCATGCTTGGAACATTAACATCATTTTCATCCAATGGAAGGCAATGGTAATTCATCCCTGATTCACCTTACTCAGCGGTAATCGAATCATAATCCTGTCTGCCGCCAATAACTTTGGGGGGGGGGCAGGCACGTACTCAGAAGTTGATTTTAGGGGGGTTCAAGGTCTGTCTGGGTGTGAAATTTACGTAAAATGCATATAATTTTGCCAAAAATTATACTACTTTCACAAAAAATCTAAATTGGGGGGGATACGGACCCCAAGGACCACCACCCCTCTGCGTACGTCAATGGGGGATGATTGTTTGAAATGTTTCGCATTTCTACGAAAATAACCGACCAGGATGACATCAGCAAACACGTCACTAGAATTGGACGTATGGTTACGATAAGAAACCGTTTACTCTTTCTGCGCAAATCACACTGGAACTAAAAACAGAACTTCGAATAACGTAGAAAAATGTGCTTTAACAGGATTACTTCACAGTTAAAAAAAAAAAATCCGAAGCATTCCTACAAAAAACTAGGCAACCGATACCTGCGTGGGGACTTCCAGTAACTTGACTAATAAAACTTTTAAAAAAAGCCACCATTTAGTTTTCAGGAATACTGGGAGTAAGAGAAAAAGTAAGAGAAACTTTAGCGAGATTTGAACTCGGGTTGATCAGTTAGAAGTTCAACGTCTTACCGACTGGACTAAATTACCAGACATGAAAGTCACCAGCTCCAAACATTATTTACGGTCAGAAGTACGTTGCCCGAACACCGAAGGCATAAACTAAGTTTGCCACATTTTAATAACTTTGTAGTTGTCAACCACGGATCGGAATTCCCATTCAGAGAATATTTTCCATTACTTTTAAAACAAGAAGTAATCAAGATGACGGAAACAAACACTTGATCAGTATTACATTCACAGCTACGATAAGAAACAGTTTTCTCACTCTGCGCATGTGCAGAACTTACAACTGGAGCTATCCTTCTCGCCATACGAAAAGTCTCTGAAATCTATAATAAAGTAGTTAATGACATATGCTAACATAGATTTTTCTGTTGCTGAAGCTTGTAAAACAATACAAGATTATTAGAATACCGAAGTTACCGCAAACTAAAGCCAGGGTTATTTCATTTGTATTCTTTTGTACTGTAAATAAAACAGAATAAAGAATCCCATATAATTTATTAGCTTCACAATAGCTACCCCGCCAGAAGATAGGTAAAACAAGCAGCTGAAGAATTTTGTATTAAAACGTTGAATTTGAGGCCAATGGAAAATGAAAATTTTAACGGCAAGAACTGGAATTCTGGGTGATTCTATCTCGTCATTCGGCATTTGTAGTTTGCATTGTGTAAGGTAGCCGAGGACATCTATTACGCTGTCTCCTTTTCTTCCTTTCTTGGAATACTATTTCGTTGAAATATGTAAAGCTGCTAATATCATATGCAAAAGTTTTGAGGGTTTGCAGATGTCATAGCAGGAAGTGCAAACGAGCCTTGGAAACAAGGTGGAGGGGGGGAGAAGAAGTAGGGAGGAATTTGGTTCGAGGGAAAGAGTTTAATTGTTTGACTGCCATATGCATGCATACATGTGTGGGATAGTGTGTATGGTAAGGAACACCTTTTAAAATACAGGAAGAGTCAGATGGGGTCTTTTATCCATTTTTTTGTAGAAAGAAAAAAGAAAACGAAAGTAAGTGTGTGTGTATGAGAGAGAGAGAGAGAGAGTCGCATGTCTCGTTTCAAGGTTTTTATTTTTCTTTAACTGGAAGTAAAGTTTAAGTTTCATTTTCGTACTTACAAATTTGATGCAGTAAGTAGTATAATAGGCATTCATAGTAAGATTTTATAGTTACAAAGACATCAAACATCCGCCAGCGCCCCTTCCTGTGGGGGTGTTACCCGCCTAAATTCTCCAGAACACCCCCCAACATTAAAATCTTTACGGTCAAAAATCGGTAGTAACCGTGCTTATCTGAAAATTTTGACTTTACACTATCTCAAACTGAAAATCCAGGCGGAATCCCTGCGTACATGACTCTTTTTATTTTGTATTTAAAAAGTGTTCAAATAGTATTCGAAAGTAAAAACTTATTTCAAGTGATCGAAAGTTTACTCTTTTCAGGCATACCAAAGATGTTTATATTCATCAATCACATCATTTCAGTGACTTAGCGAGGATTTTCGGTTTGGGAGTGTGTTGTAATTCGCAAATCCAATTCTGGGACAATGCACGTACAGTCTTGGAGGGTTTCTAATGACTTTCAAACGTAAAAATCTTTGAGTTCGAGGGTAACACTCCCCCATTGAGGGGAGGGGATCTGACAGAATCTCTACATCATTTCACCATTGATATCATAATATTACCACAGGCGGTACTTCGATTTCAGTTTATGCTGCTCATGACATAAAAAAAATAATATAGCTCGACGCATCCGAAGAAAACAATAACACCATAACGAAAACAAATTATATGTTTGTGAAAACCGTACCCAATAATTAGTGGTTTTGAGAACGAATAACAACGAAATTCCGAGAATCATCCACAACATGCATCATTGTGTATCCACATTCATAGTAAGATATGTTTACATTCTAATTTTAATTTGATAATTGCTATTTCCTTTTCACTTTGCTTTGAATCTCATCCACAAGAATTAATACGAGTCCAAATTGTTCCTGGAACATGAAAACATTAGCCGTTCATTATACGGCAAAACCCCGTCATTTATCTCTGTTTCATTTGTAGTTTAATTACTCATCTGCCAGAAGAATATTTACAGTTTACATTTTTTTTACCCTCTTTTCGTACGCTTTTTGTTATCTAAGAAATTATTTTTAATTTTCTAAATGGGGTCTTCTTCCTAGACGTAACAGCAAGGCCTTCATTCTATTGAAATATTTAGTTCTTTCGCGAACAGGTAACTTACGCAGTGAATATCTTCCTGTCATTTTTAGAAGAAAACATTGTAATGCATGCAGTTGAACATAACAACAATCAATCTAACTGAAAATCCTGCACAAACTAGTTAATTTAGGTGTAACAAGTACAGTTCGAATTTCGATAATGTCAACATTAGACTATTCAAAATTTGGGTATATGTCATGTACATATTAGATATATTTATTTTATTTGTTATTTACTTATTTATACGTCCTCTTTGTTCGTTTGTACACTGTTAAAAATGTTAGGAAAGTTCTTTGATATATTACGTCATGTTTCAGAGAAATGTCAGCAAGGGAAAGAGGGGGGAAAGTGATATGGTCGGGCAAAGTGAAATATCGTTGTTTCTGAGCACACCTGCAATGAGAGATGTTACAGTTGGTACCACTGTAGAGAGGTTAGTGACGACAACTCTATGACGTAATAGAAAAGTACAGTTGCTGCTCTGCGCGAGATGAAAGAAGAAAAAACCTTGTGCATGAGTGAGCGACTGTTCAGAAGGTGGGAAAGCAAAGCTCTTTTTTTTTTTTTACGTTATTGAAGTTCTCAACTTTCAGTTTCAGGTTATTTGTGCACATAGAAAATGGTATCTTATCATAACCATTGCTGATCAAGTATTTGCTGCCTCCATCCTGATCGCTTACTTTCGCAGAAACTGGAAATATTCTCAATCAATGGGGATTTCAATCTCTAAATGACAAATCGAAAAGTGATTTAGACGTAGTCGTAAGTCGTACAACGCCTTTCTCACACTCTCTACTCTTCTGCTCTGATGTGCACTTCTGGATGACAACTTGGGCCACTCGGTAAGATACTGGACTCCTAATTCAACAACCTATGTTCGAGTCCCGCTATTTATTTTTAATTTCCAAGCTAGCGTCTGAATGGAAGCAGGTTGAGAAAAACTTATTCCAGATTTCGGTTCAAAGGGGCCGATTTATCCGGCCGTATTTAATCGATCGATTACTCGAGTGCCTCCGAATCTGGCAGGTCCTTTTAATTTTATTAGACTTCGCCATTTAAAGAATTCAAGCCTATTCAGTACACTGTCATAAAGTCCCCCATAAGTGCATACTAAAAATACTAAAAATTTCTTTGTCCTCGTTTTCTACTTTTTGAATTACTCTGTATGTGCAAATTACCAACCACCCTGTATATTATTTTAAGAATCTTGAATTCATGGTTCTGCAAACGTGGGCTCAACGAAAGAGAGAAGACAGAAAATTGGAAGCTTTTGAAATGCAGATGTGGAGGAGAATGGGGGGAAATCAACTGGATACAGAAGATAAAAAACGAAGATGTGCTAAAGAGAGTACGCAAGACACGAACGATCCGGGAAACAATAAAGGGAAAGAAACTGGTTAAGACATTTTCTGCGCAGAGATACTAAGGAATACAATTGAAGGTATGGTTGAGAGGAAGAGGAAGAATCCAACTTCTTGAAAATATTAAGGAAGATAAATCGTATGTTGAGGTAAAAATGAAAAGAGCAAGATTGGGGTAAATGGAGAGGGCTTAGCTTAACTTAAAGGACCTTCTGCTTTCGACAGAATACTGATGATCATGTAACAGTTCAAAAATACGGATCAAAAGGAGGAAAAATCCATACTTTGAAAGTTCTACGAGAAAGGAAATCAACAGAGGTGGTCAACCTCAGTGTCTGCAGTAAAATACAAGGCCAATGTAGTGTCATCGTTAACATCCATTTTATTTTGTTATTTTTCAAGATGGGGGACCGCTCTAATATTTTTTCGTTTGCGCACATGTTCCTATTCTGCCTACCAAATGGAACTATGATATAATTACGCACAAATGTTCCCTTTTTTTGCCTGTCACCAGAATTCGCATGTTTACCCGTCACAAGGGTTTAGATAAATATACAATCCAGACACACATATCCGTTCCGCTTTTGGGTGGCTGCTGGGAGAAAAGGTACTTGTTTCAACGCACATACGAACGAACATGTGTATATTCACACATCTCGACTACTGAGTCTGATTCATTATCGGAACTTATGCGTATGGTGTATAACCACCTACATACATCCGCTTTTTGTGCATTTAGGAGAGACATTACATATGCTACGGGAAACCAGATGCTGATCGTTAGGAGCCATTGGACACAAATATCTGTTTTAGGTACACGCAGATATTTTTAAAAGCAAAAATTTATTCCTAGATATGTATAACTCATTAGCAAAGCAGTGAATAAAAAAGCGCTCTCTCCTTTTTTTTATCGTCAACTCTAACAACAGAAGTAAAGTTCTGTTCAGATGTTCTAACTCACATCAATTTCAAACCTGTTCACATAAATTAAGAGGACATAAAACATTATTTGCTACTTACATATTATCACAAAGTAAGAACTATGCAGTTATACTCACTCCTTTCTACCTTCATAATTATGAACCCATTATCATTTAAATAAAATAAGGTCAACTACAGTCTATTCTTTGAGAGGAGTTCTCTACAACCCGCTGCAGCAATGCTACTTTCGCTGACTGGCATTCGTAAATTTTATTACTAACTTAATTTCTTCTTAGTCTCAACTCATTTTCACGTGATAATTAAGGCGATACTCAGTCGGGGAACCGTACAATTGTGCTATTACCAAGCTTCAGAAGCGGGCGTCCTACTTCGATGATCTGGACGGGCTGGAACTCATCTCGAAAATACCTTTTCAACGACATCCAAACCGCCTCTGTAACCCTAGTAGTTTCTGAGCTTAAAGTTACTAGTGAGAAATGGATATCCCTCCCCCCATACCTCTGGACAAAGTCGTCCAATCAGGATCATCTATCTATATGGGTTTGAACTCAGCATGCCGATACTTTTCCAGCGACATCTCAACTACCTTCGTAGCCTTAGCGGTTGTGGAATAAAAGGATCTTTTGCGCTCTTGCTGCTGAAGCCTAAAATCACGAGAAAAAGCATTTTTCATTCCTTTCTTTCGAGTGCTAAATATTAGAACTTCACAAAGATAAACGCGGACGTAAACATACATACCGACTACATACACAAAACATCCGGCAGTATTACACCAGATGCAGCAAAGAATACGGGAAATACACAAAATATCTGGCAGTCTTACACTATATACAGCAGAGAATACGGGAAATACACAAAACATCCGGTAGTCCTACACCACATGCAGCAAAGAATATGGGAAATACACCAAATATCCGGCAGCCTTACACTATATGCGGCAAAGAATACGGGAAATACACAAAACATCCGGTAGCCTTACACTAGATGCAGCAGAGAATACGGGAAATACACAAAACATCCGGTAGCCTTACACCAGATGCAGCAGAGGATACGGGAAAACAAGATCATGTAAGTACATCCTCTCTGAGCGATTACAAGTACAGACAGAATTTTCCTTTCTGACCCTCATCGCGTCCCCCAAAAACCTGTTTAAAAGGTGAAATTCAATTTCCGTGTGTGTATCTTCAACAATACACTGTAAAAAATATACAAGACATAAATGTTAGAACAAATCCGATTAAGATCTTTTGATGCCGAATTTAAAACGTGTATAATAGTATGGTAAAAGAATTTGATATGAATTTCTGTGTGTTCAAGAACAGTATAAAGGAACGATGAAGTCAGGGATGCTTATGTTATAGTAAGTTGTAATAATGTAACATACACTAAGTCTCGTATTTATAGAAGACACAGAGGGTAAGTTTGGTTTTAAATACATTTTACAGGAAAATCTTAAGGAATGTCGAGAAACTGGGTTTAGGGAAATATGATGATTATTTCCAACAAGACAGTGACCTGAGCCAGAGTGCAGAAATTGTCTCGCAGTGGATTGTATGGAACACACCTCACACTTGGAAGACCCTACCTCAGAGTTCTCATCGAGAAGAGGTGGAATGAGTCCAAAAAAGGATCAGGTTAAATCAGAACCAGAACAGAGCTGAAGGAGGTCATTATGGGGGAATTGGGCTAAGTAGGTTCAGAACTGCCTAAAAAAAATATGTTCGTTCAATGTAAAAAAGGAAACTTTCGAGAGTTAAGTGGAGAAAAAGGACTTTTACAAGGTTCTGAATCACCTGAGTTGACGATGTTCCAATACTTTTGTCTGATGATTTCCTTTGTAAATTCTTATATATTACATTTGTTTTAGTTTCCAGTTAAAATGATTTGTTTATTAAAGTGAAATAAATTTATGTTTCGTTAAATTTAATAAATACACAATTATAGTAATATTTAGGGCACAAAATTATTTTCATACTTAATGTTGCCCACTGGCTAGCTACTTTCTTAGCAATTTTGAAGTTACTTAGCTACTATTACATAAATCATAAATCACAGCCATATTCAATCCACTAGTGGATGAGGCCTCTCCCCGAAGGGAGGAGTTGGTCTACTGCTCCCACGGTGACCAGACGGGTTGGGAGAGGAGAGCCGAAGCTCTCACTGTGATCGCCACTGTCTTTTATTCACAGCAGCTCCCCAATTGTCCTCACGATGCTGGGTCAACACCGGAATTTTTTAGCCTCCACCGGGAATCGAACCCGGGACCGCTCGCACTAAAGTCGAGCGCGCTACCGACTAGGCTACGCAGGAGCTCTACTATTACATATATCCTAATAATTTTCTATTGTTGATTTTCTTTAGTGATTTTATTTTACACATCATCCTACCTACAAAACCGGCAATAATTTTCACAGGATTTTAGCTACTTTTTGGGCTTTGGTTAGGTTACATTCAACTGCTAATTCTCGGTAACTGAGGCGCAGAAAAAATTGAACACTATTTTTTTCCTGTAGTTGTTCCACAGTATATTAAACAATAGTTCTGACTTTCATTGTTTATTCACGTTAAATTTATTCTAAGCACAGTAGTTAATGAATATTCACTTTAACTATATAAGATTTATACTATGAAATATTCATATCTCCATCCATATTTCATTCTACTATTTCATTTAGTTTAGTTTTTTTTTTTTCATGACACGAAAGTGGCTTCATGTGTGAACATAAAGTATACATTTCTATCACGCCATATAATCTCATTTCCTGTGATTAAAGAAAAGTATGTAAATAAGCAGTTTAATTATCAACATGGTTTGTTCTATTCCTTTGTTGTCTTTGATTATCTTTTCTTGAAGTTCTGTTTTAATTACATCGTTAGAAAAGCGTAATATTTATAGAAGTAACTATTTTGTCTCACACTGTAAACAAGGCAGTATTATAAAAATTATTTCACTTTGATATTTGTTTAGATATAAGTTTTTCAGATATGTTAACGCACGTTTTAAATTTTAGTTTTTGAGAAAACTCAAATTTTCTTCGCTTATAACACCCCATTGAAATGAATAATTAGGGGTGCAATGACATTGTTTCTTGGCTATACACTAAAATAATGCTTATGTCAATTCAACACTTTTCGGTGTCCCAGAGTGACCACAATTTTTTAACACGTTTTTATTGACTCGCTTTCTTGTCTGTCCGGTACAAATTTTGCAATCGATTTTTAAACTCACTTCCCATCAACCGATTTCTTTGAAATTATGTAAACTTGCTTGCTTCTGATGACAATACAATATTTAATCATTAGATATATGATAAAATAATCCAGTTAACTATAATTAATAATTTAAATTTTAAAGTAATTTAAGTCGAACGCCTTATTCGTTATGCAAC
>JAGDQP010028836.1:0-23839 GCA_022664845.1 Lepisma saccharinum
TGAGGGTAATGGTACAACTGTGGGTTCAATAACGAATACCTTCTGTAACCATGCACCATTTTTCCTTACAAATGTCTTCGTGCATCTATTGGCCTGTACCCATTTTGCCTTGACGTGAGCACAAAATATGTCGCAGCGTTTTCTGATACTCGAAGGTCACTGGTCTCTCTATTTATTTGTAGGCCTAGTTGTTGCTCCACATGTCTATATACACTAGTGTTTCTATTGGCACTCTCCGATTCGCTACACCAGGCTTCAAACAATTCATAATATGGTATGTCCAATCTTCCTGGGTGGGTGGCCATATCTGAAACGACGAAAAACATGAAAAGCGGCAGGAAGCGGTAAACACGTATAGTCATAATACATAGACTAAAGATGTACCTACACATATGTATATAAATCTCGATGGATAACGTCGGAGGTCAAACTTGGCATTCTAATATCTTGATATGCTGCATAAAAATATATATGTTACCATAACTTATCATATTGCACACATAATGTACACGTCATATACATAACTCTAAGCTTAAGTCAATCTCCTAATGATGATTTCAACGTAAAATAATCATTACTTATATAGCCCGTATAATTATTGTGCACTAAGTATGTTAGTTCTGATGATTCTGCTCGGCTCGAAACCACCCTCTGGCCATTTTCAACTTTGCCCGCACCCTCCCCGCCATACCGTGCATTGTTATCTCACAATAAACACGGTCTCATGTTACGGACTTATCCAGGTATTGAATGTGCAACTGTCACCCGAATTCATTGTTGTTGCATTTTCGACTTTTGTCCGGCTAGATTTCCGTTTGGGACCACTGTGCGCACCTGGAGCTAATTAAAATGTTGCATAAAAAATAAATGTAAGTATCATAACATATTATATAGATTTCATATAAATATTATCTGTATGGTGTACATAAAACAATAGGGAATTCGTGGTTTTCTTCCATACGCAAGATGGCGGATGGCCGCACTGGACGATTGACGGGCGGCCATTTTCAGCTTCAAAATTTGGCAGCTTGGGCGTCTCCTTCTATCTAATTCCTCCATGGACTAAATACGTCCCTGGCGAAGAGTGTAATGGTGGAATGCTACTGTGTGAGAGAAGACGCTAAAGATCACCAGTGTTTCATTCCAGGACGAAAGTGAAGTAGAATTGGCTTTTGTTGATAGAATGATAAAAATGTGCACTTTTTATACACTTAGCACCAATATTTCAGCGTATCAGGACAAAAGAAGTTAAATAAGCGAATGACAAAAAGAGCGAAATCGAAACGGGAGAAAACCAAAAGAGCGCATTGTAAAAAGGGCGAAATACAAAAAGAACGAAATTAAGAAATATTCTAAAGAAACACTGCTAAAGAATATTGTATAGCCTATAAGTAAGTGATATTCAGTAATATGTATTCGTGTTTACACATGTTAGTTCATGTAATTTGCATCTTTGTTTTTAGTGAGGGTTTGATCGGTACCCTGCAAATGATAGTGGGAAATAATAATTTACTTCTAAAAAAATCATACTCATATGCAGAGCTGAAACCAGGTCAGTTTTCGTGACCCGGCATGACCGGAAATATAGCTGACCCGGTAATTCTGTCCTAAACATGACCGGAATGACCCGGTATGGGAACTTAATGAACTAGGAATTTTCGGCGTCGTGTTTTCGTGCTCTGGGGGTAAGGCCTCTGGTTCCGGTTATCCCTGAAAGGAACATTGTCCAAACACAATGAAATAATTAAAATATCTGCTTTGCCTTTCGTGTTACCGGGTCGGACCAGGTTCCAAGCACAAATCCGGTGTCCCGGTCCAAAAGTAGACTCGTTTCAGCTCTGCTCACATGTGTACTTGTTATATCCGTGTAAAAATCCTGCCTGAGCCAAAAATATCGAAAGGTCATAAATTAATTAAAATTCATTAAGTCGTGTTAAAATACTCCTATACCGCACAACCAGATGCAAACCCTTTGTGAAAATGCCTTTGACAAAGTTGAACAAAGGATATCGTAATGATCTCTCCTTTGTTGGCTATTAATAGATCTTAGGTAGAGCCTTTCGACGTAGGATCGTTGTTGTTGTGGTTGATGAATAAGAGCGTAGACACTGTTGAATTTTCATACTCCGACTCCAGACCAAGTCAGCATTAGAGGTAGGATTCTGACTCCAAACCAAGTCAGAGAGGAAAGGTACTCCGACCCCAGACCAAGTCAGAGGGGAGAAGAGGTGACCACTAGTCGAAATGAGTTAGTGATACTCTAAAGGTATCAGGTTGGCCTTTTATAGGCCATTCTTGTAATTATGATTACCGCACTTCCAAGCTTCACCGCTTGGAGTCGGCGTCGTCTGCTTTCATAAACTGATTATGTGAGCATTTCATAATTCTTTGTGTTTATTGTGATTGTTTTGTTTCTGTTGACACACTAATCCAGTTCCCATGGCACTCCCCTTTCCTTAGTCAAGGGATTAACTTACTGTTGGGGAGTTAATTCACTGGCTATTTCACAAAACCTTTTACTTCTGCACTTACTTCACTTTTATTTACACTATATATAAAAAAATGATTATAAGCGAACTTACACTGCCCTTAACTTTCCCAAAACAGGGTTGCTCTTCTTGACGTCATCCCCCTCAACCTCTTTTTCTCTTTGCATTGAATTATTAAAAGATGTACACTAGGTCACTAATAGTGTGTTTTTCGTCGTTGTTGATTTTACTTTTGGTGGCCTTGGGTTTCATGCAGTTGTTGTTAGGGGTGGTTTTGTCCACGTGACCAGGGGATGCAGGTGAAAATCTTGGAACCTGCTGGGTAGTTTGTTCCTCTCATGTTTCATTAAATTATCCAGATTATCAACTGTCTTCTGCTGAGATTGGAATGGGTAATCAAACTTTGTTTCATAATTGGGGTAGCTTGTAATGTTTTATTTCTAGTTCCCCTATATGCCTAGTTGCTAGTTTTAAATTGCTTGTGGATATTACATGAAACTCCTGATATGAAAAATAATATGTTTACGGAAATTTGTTATTTTTAATTTTTAATTCTGCGTGACTGGTTGCTATGTGTGAACCTGAGGGAGCATACATATAAATTTCTTCCCGAGTAGACAATTCTGGGTTAATTTGGCATGCTAAAGTATTATTTCGAAAGACTAATTCATAAAAACAGTTCTGTTTTTGTGTTTTTGTTTGTGACTGTACTTTACAAATCGTAAACATTTTTTGCTGATTGCAGATAGATAAATCAGTTTCTAATACAGAGTTCCCTATTTTTATCGCATGTTGTGGTAAGTCTAACCGCAAGCGTGCAGTTTTGGATAAAAAGCCATTATTATATATTATGTGTAGAATGTAATAATTTTTCTGGCCAATCACAGGTATTTGTAAAATTTCATCCAAATTTGCCGTTGCAGTATCAAAATTGATCAGGAAACATTTAGATGTTTGATAAAAGATTCCTATGTCGTCTTGCATGATAGGACTTCGAAGTTTTGGATTACTACTGATGATTTCTCTTGCTAATGCTCGGTTTATGAGATCATCTGTAACAGAATTTTCCAGTATACTTTGTACGATGTTGTCAAAGTGTTCTTCAATAACTTGACAGTTTAGAAGCATGATTAGAAATCGTTCATTCTTAGCAACTGAACAGAGTAGTTTTATTATTTCACTGTGCACATTGGAAATCATTTTTTTGCACTGCGATTGCAATATTTTGAACTATATGGGTTAACTTATAATTATCCTTTTTAATATTCTGAATTTGATCGTTTAAATAACTTTTTTGCTGTTGTATTTGGTAAGCAGTTTGTTTTAATTTATTGACTTCGTAGAGTGAATATCCGCGCATGACGAAGTTTACTGTACCTGAAATTAGTGAGAATATCATTCGTTTCTACGTGCTGTATTATGTTTTTGGAAGTCGGTCGGTATAATTTGGGATTTTTTCCTATAATTTGATGTTCTCTTTTGTGCAATATGGTTACTAATTGTTCATATCCACTACATGATTAATTCTGTAGACGTATTGCACTGAAGTCCAGGTGAAGTCGATACGGGATAAATTCGATGTCTTGATATTGGATTATTGGTTTGTGCTTTGCTATGGAGAGTCCGTACTGCTTAAATACATCTCGTATCTATTGGTGTTCCTTATAAGGTCTTCGACCATGCATACCATTATCGCTAACGTCCACAGTGTTAGTCGTCCCATGGTTCAGTGATTTCCTATATAGGAAGAAAAATGCTGAGTTGTATTTACTTGCATTTATTCTTGGTTTATTTTCTAGTAAATCATTCGCAATGAAGCTGTTAATCGATAAAGAATACTTGTTACTAGTGAAAGTGTTTTTTAGAAGAAAAGGGATTCGATAACAGTAGTAAAATGTGCATACTGAAGGTTTATCTGTTTTTACTCGGAGGTCGGAAAAAAGGAGAGATTAACAAGCACAGGTCAGTTTAGATGAAACTTATCAAACTGTTATGAAGAGAAGAGGAAGATTGACAATCAAGTACCATACGTGGTATAACAAGGGACCATGCAGTACGTTTAATATGCTTTAACTGGTAAGTACGAGCTTTCTTTCTTGTTGTTTTTCTTTTCTTTTTTTCGTTTTGCGTGTGTATAACACGTGTATAGCGCTTGCCAGTTCTTCTGTTATCCGATAGCTTGTTGCCTCCTTTCGCTTCTCTGTCTCTCTCGTGCCGCCGCTAGCTGGGTTCCCGTGTATTGAGTGGGTGGGGCTTCTGGCGTGACGTCATGATTTAGATTGCTCCAAAGCCACTCTCTCTCGCATCTCTGCTATGATGGAAATTCCTCTGGCGTAAAGCAGCTCCTGGCGCTATGTGAATGCAAGTTATGTATGTGTGTCTGTAGGTGGATTTTCAAGCGTTCTCCATTATTTAGCATTTTATTTATTTGTCTTCTTCGTAATATTTCTTGATTCTGTCCACCTAAATAAATTGGATTTCCTATCTAAACTGTGGAGGAGACTTTACCAAATATATTGGTTGTTGTTTTTCTTTTGTACAATAGTACCATACCCGACGTACTTCCTCGTAAAATGCTCTGGCATGTTGGAAAATCTATAGGGAAAATAAATTAATACTCTGGTTTTTCTGAACTGATACTTGAATTTTACGTGAATCATAATATATTTTTCTGTTTCATATATGACTTATGCATTTTGTCGGCTATTTTCTGACGTATTTCATTGATTTTTTCCATCGTAATCTGTAGACTATGATTGATGCCATACTGGGCATCCGTAATAGTTCTGTGGTTAAAATCGTACATTAAGAAATATGGATTAAGCCCAGTGTTTGTTAATATTTGGGGATTTATTGAGAAAACAGTATATGGCACGTACTTTTCCCATTTTTTACATCATTTTAAATATAAAATTTAATGATATGTTGAACGGTCTTTTGTGCGATTTCACATAGACCAGTGGCGGAGTGTGAGTAGCTTGAATTGAACTTAAGTTCAAATTTGTATTTCTCTGCCATCTCACGTAATGGTATACTGGAATGTACTGGATGTTTGCATAAAACCAATGAATTTGATGATTATTTCTTGTTCTAGGAAATCCATTATTGATTTTGCTGACATGGAATCGACTACTCTTGCTATAACTAGGTGCGACATATTTTCTACTGTGATGTGGACATATTTCCTGACGTTTCCTTCAGAAATTATCGGTCAGAACATGTCAAAAATGTATTGTTCACCCAAATTTTCCACCGCGTGATGAAAAGTTCACCTTGCTTTTTGTTAGTGTAGGTTTTATTGTGCTGACACTCGTTGCACGGTTCCATTTTTTAAACTAGTAAGCTAATGTTCCTTTCAAAGAATGTACATATTATTTTAACAATAATGTTCTGTACATTTTCATCAGCCCGGGGTGTCCTACCATCTCTGATTTGTGTACACCTTCAAACAATTGTGGGATTAGCCTTTTTGAAATACAGAATAAGTGTATTTCACATAACAGAATGTTAGTACTCCATTTTTCAAGCAATGGTACTTTAGCGCACGTATTATTGTATCCTCTGCTGCTGTCCATTTAAAGCTGCTATGATGTTTGTATATGTTGAGTCTTTTTTCTGTTCTTGTTTTAACTTTTCCTTAGAAAAAATGTTCTGTCACTAGTACATTATTTTTAAAGCGATAGAACGAAAGGCGAGTTGATCCTCTAATGTCTTTACATTGTCTGTTATTTTCTCTCTGTTGGCGGCAGTTTCTTCTTACTTTTCTTTTCTTTCTTCTTTTTCCTCTTCTTTCTTAATGTCTTCCGTATTTTCCAATATGCTGAAGATATCTGCTGGCATCTATTCCTTTTTTGTGCTGTATATCGAAACTGAAGCCTGATAGAAAAATCCTGTACCTGGTGTATTTTCCAATCTTGTCAATTTGAGTCTGTAGAGTGGCTAAACTCTTATTATCTATATACAGGGTAAATCTATGACTAAGAAGGTTGAATTTGAATTTTCTGAGAACGTACACGATCCCATCTAATTCCTTAGCCCACGTGCTGTATCTGGTGTCCGCCTTTGTCAATCTTCGTGATACTATTTTTTGCTCGTTTGTTTCAGGTTTATAGCACGTTAGTAAGCCTCTGCATTATTGGTATGTACTAGCGTCTATATAGAACTTAATTTGTGCTTTTGGATAAAAATGAGAAAGTAAAAGAGCATTTTTATGTCCAATTTTATTTGCTCAGAGTGAATCCAATAATTGAACCCATTTGTACTTAGAATCTGTCGTTAATAATCTTTGGAAGGGTTCAATTCGATCCGTAAAACGGTCGATATGCGCTCGCGTAAATGAGCACAGGCTGATAAAGCCTCTTAGTTGTCTCTTTGTTAGTGGTCTTTGGAAGTTTTGTATCTTCTTTGCTATCTTTGGTTAAATGGCTATGCTACCTGCCGACACTTTAAAGCCCAACACTTGAAGATAATAGAAAAGGTGTATATTTCGAGGTGTGGCGCGGAAATCGTCTTTGCATAGCCGCTGTAGCAAAAGTTGTAGGTCCTGCAATTGTTGTTCTTAGCTAAATGATCCTATTACTATGTCATTTGCGAAGCTGGTTATTCTGTCTGGCAATCCTTGTATCAACTTCTTCGTTATAATTGTTAATGCAGAGGCTGAGGTACTGTGGCTCATAAGGCATCTTTCGAATTCGTAGCTTTTTTGGGTGGTTTACTTCGAATGTAGTGTACTTGTGGCTCTTCTTATCCAAGAAAATTTGATAGTAACTTTGACTTATGTCTACTATGGATATCAGTTTTTTTCCTTTCAGATTAGATAACACTTGTTCTGCTGATGTAAATGGTATAGCTAGATACTTAGTATACTTATTAAGACTAGCCTGAAATCTGGTGAGTGCGGTTTGCAAACTACGAGCAGAGGGGAAGAAAATGAACTAGAAGATATCTCTTTTATAATGCCTGCTCTTTCTAGTGCGCTAAGCTGTAGGTCGATCTGTTTTCGTACACCAATTGGGATTGGTGGTGACCTGGCGTGGAAAGCCGCTGCCTTCTCCACGTGTATCTTGTGTATATGACCTCTAAAATGACCGACGTCTGAAGAATCATAGTCAAATACGTCCCGATGTGTGTACAACAGGCCAGCAATCTGATTTCTGGTATCTACTGAAAGTTCAGGATTTATTTCGAACATAGAAAAAATGAAAAGTTTCAGTGTATGCTAATCTTGTTTCAATTTCCTGTTTAGAGCGATTTTGATAAATGTTATCTGGCTGTTTTCTATTTTTTGATATGAAGAGAAATTTCTTCTATCGAATCTTCAATGTATGCTATTGGTGAATTTTTTCGTAGTATAATCTTATTTGCTGTGGGATTTATAACCACAATTGTTGGGTTCTCACTTGGCATTATCATTGTTAATACTTGAAGATTGTATCTGTGTTTTAAATACTGCAGTATTGTAATATGAAGAAATGCTGATTCCGCATTCACATTCTAACTCAGTTTTACCGGAAGATAGAAGTAGGATTTTGCTGGCACTGTAATATTCGATGCTGCATAGACATTTGCCATGTTATGCTGTTTAATGGCGCAATTACCGATGAGGCAATGTCTTGTTTTCCTCTTCAAGAGTGGCTTTTCTTGGTTTCTTGTAGAAGGAAATAATATTTATTTTTAAGTCTATTTGAACTAACAAACATTTTAATAAATCTTGGCCGAATATAGGACTTAAATGACTATTTTCCATCACTCTGAAGTAATGTGAATAGTATGTTGTACCAATTTTGAATTTTACCAATGCGATGCTTTTTAATTTTATCAACCGATTACTATTATCAAACTATGCCTTTTATTTGTGTTTCATATCGAATTAATACGCTGTTTTTCGGTAGTTATTGCTTTGGCCAAATGAAAATTGAGGAAGTCGTATTCAAAATTGTAGGAATAGTACTATCTCCTCTTTGTACTTGTATTAACGAACTGTTATTGTCCGCTTCAAAATCTGTATCAAATTTTGGGAATGTCACAAGTGGATTTGCATGTGAAGTTGCATTAGCATTGTTCGGCCGCTCGGCTGCTCATGAGACGGCGACGTTACTAGTTTCCCTGATTACTTTCATTACTACAAACAAATATGTGAATTGTGTCCACGCTTATTGCACACTGACCGAACGGTAATCGTACCACTTCCATTTTTTTATCTTCTTTCTTCTTATATTCGTTTTTCGCATACGATTGCTGGCCATTCTTTTTACTCTTCTTCTTATAAGAATTATTGCCCTTTTTATATGGCGGTTTATAAGAAGCTTCTTGTGCTATAGTTACAGAAAATTGTGCTAACTTGTTTGTAATGCTTTCCAAGTTGGACTGAGGGTGAACATTTTTACTAGATTATGTCATATTATTTTTCACTTGTTCAATTTGGTAAGCTGAGGTATTAATTACATGTTTGATAGGTACTTGACCAACATGTGCCGTTGGTTGTGCACTATAGAATGAAAGAATTGGAGGTTGTGGTATGGTCTGGTTGGACTGATTCATTTTCATTTGGTAATTTGGGTTTTGGGAATAAGTTTGTTGCATAGGTACATAACCCGAAGGTTCAGGTTCACCTTTAGAGAAATCAATAATTGGTTCTTGCGGTGTCCAGGGAGGTAACGTTTCCGTACTGGAACATTGTTGATTGTGATTTTGTGAATACCAGGTACATAGGATAATTTGGGTGTTGTCTAGAACTTCGTTCGTTTATGACTTGGTAAGGCAAATTTCGAGAATTTGAATTTTGTATACTAAAACTTGGATTTTGAGAATAGGTTTGAGTTCTATATGGATTATGCATTATTTGACTTTGAGTATTTAACTCTTCCATATTTTGGAAAGCCTGCACATTTTCTACATAATCTCTTTTCCTCATTAAGTCCTGAGATTTTTCTAGGGCTTGTAATTTAATTTGAAGTTCTTGTATTGTACCGTATGCTTCTAGGGCAATCTTTTTGAGAAAATTTCTTTTTAGTCCCAATAATAAATAATGTACTTTGGCTTCTTCTGTACATTTGGAAGATTGTGCCTAATGGCCCTTAATTTTCATGGAGAAAATATGCGTCTATGGATTCTTCTGGATATTGTTGCACCAGATTAATCTCCATTTCAGCCTTATATTGAGGAAGTTTAGGACGACTTAGGCTAGTAAGTTTCTCTTTTAATTTGTCATATGTATAAAGGGAACCAAGAAAGTTTTGTCGCTTTTTGTGGAGGTCTGGTTTCAATTGGCCCTCACACAGTGAGTTGAATGCGAATGGAGATCAGGCGAAGGTCAGTTGTTGGTGCGGGTATAGCCAACATACTACCTGATTGTGGCAGTTCAGTTACACCGTGAACGTGCAGAAGGACAGAGTGAACATGGGACCTCCACAGAGCGTCATAAGGGCGTGTACTCTCTACGAGTTCAAGCTGGGGTCAAACACAGCTACAGCGGGGCTTAAGATATTCCAGGCCTTTGATGAGGGTGTCGTGACTACGCGGACAGTGCAGCGGTGGTTTACCAAGTTTAAGGACGGTGACGAAATACTCGAAGACACACCACGTGCAGAAAGACCAACACAGGTACCAAATGAAGATCTTTAGGCAGCAATTGAGGCGAACAGTGACCAGACATGTGAGGAATTGGGACTACAATTCAGCGTGAGTGGAGGAACCATTCGGCAGCACCTCCATCAACTTGGGAAGCACTACAAGTTGGGTCGATCGGTCCCACATGATTTGACTCCGGGCCAGAAGGCAACGCGAGCAGACACCTGTGTTTCTTTGCTGTCTCGTCTGCGGAAGGAGCCATTTCTGGACAGGGTGTTGACATGTGATGAGAAGTGGGTCCTGTACAAAGCTCCACGGCGCTATAATCATTGACTAGCATCCCATGAACCGGTTCTAAAACAGCCGAAACCAGCACTGCAACAGAAGAAGCTTTGGTGGACTGCTCGCGGCATCGTGTATCGGGAACTGCTACCAGCTCGTCAGAGCATCAATGCAACGTAGACACTGTTGACTTTTTATCCTACACCTTTTATTATACAAGTTCTACTAAATACGTTATATACAAAGATTTACAGATGATAAAATGAGAACCCGGAACGAGAGCTTCTAATGATTAACGTGGATCACCTCTTTCATGTAGTGACTTATATTGACTTTGGTGTTTGCGGAGTGGAGAGAGTTGCAGTGAGGATTCTAAGTCCTAACCAAGTTAGAGAGGAAAGGTACTCCGACTCCAGACCAAGTCGGCAGTAGTGGTACGGCTTTGACTCCAAACCAAGTCAGAGAGGAAAGGTACTCCGACCCCAGACCAAGTCAGAGGGGAGAAGAGGTGACCACTAGTCGAAATGAGTAAGTGATACTCTAAAGGTATCAGGTTGGCCTTTTATAGACCCTTATTGTAGGCGTGTTTACCGCACTTTCAAGCTTCAGCGCTTGGAGTCGGTGTCGTCTGCTTTCATAAACTGATTATGTGAGCATTTCATAATTCTTTATGTTTATTGTGATTGTTTGTTTTGTTTCTGTTGACACACTAATCCAGTTCCCATTACAATATAGCATCTGACGGTACCAGTTATCGTAGAACGTTAATCATAATCCAAACAAAAATACCAATTACAAGAAAACATGTGTGAACACGAGTACATGTTATTGAATGTAACTTACCTATATACAATAAACTTTAGCAATATTGCTTATTTCGCTCTTTATACAATGCGCTCTTTTGGTTTTCTCCCCCATTTTGATTTCTCAATTTTTGCAATTCGCTCTTTTGTCACGGAATCCATGGAAAGTTCTTGTTTTTGTGATCTTGCAGTGCTTTTCGATAGGACGTAGATTTTTTTTACTGAAATTTCAAGATAGTTTCGGTATGATCTTATTGACAGTTTCCTTGTAAACACGGCAAGATCATATTTGAACAAGAACTTTTCATGGACATGCCTAAGCTATACGCCACCCTCTACAAGATAGAGGGCATGGTGGTTGGACAGCTAGGAAACAACAAAGAGAAAAGAAGAGACGCGGAGTCGATCCCACAGATCGACCTGAGCCTTAGATACCTAAAGGCCGTCAATAAAGTTCGACTCCACAGAGAAACTCCAGCAAGCCAGAAAGAGGCGAGGTTGGTCCTTCTACGACCAGGAAGAATGTTTTAAAACACTGTGCAAGCTACTATACGACATACTGTGTTCTGTGCTGAGCCCGAGATCAGTAAAGCGATACGGGATAGCAGGTTCTTAAGGACATGAATTTGGTCGAGTTCACCAAAGCAACGGCCAACTTCGAATAGAAAATCAAAGCTATCCTGCGGGGCGTAATCAGGAAAACCAAAATGGATTAGACACTAGATTTGGACGGGAAACTGCTAAACTCTCACAACAATTTAGAAAGAAGTCCTCGAAATCCACTTGGCGACAGTGTACATGTAAGAGAGATGTGCACATACATATACAAACAGATAAAGGCCTGTTGTCCTAGATAGCAAGTTAGCCGACAGCCACACCGATAGGGGACCTGTATGTGTATACCTACAGTGGACGTTGCTTCACTACACTTGCCATGGAGACAGCACGTATATGGGGAGACATCCTCTAATAACAGAGAATCTGGCAAGCTGGGTGATAAGATAACATTAATTGTATGGGTCGTAACAACACTATGGCTTACGTCATGGCATACGAATAAGCTGGTATGAATAAAGGTTCCGGACTCCAAGCCTCACTCCACACTGAAATACACAGATTAAATTGCAGAAGACAAGAAAGTAGCTGTATATTATGAAGTAGAGATTTTGATTCAGACGTAAACTTTTCTTCTGGGAATTACATGACTTTCTACCAACAAACAATTTGATTTAAGGAAATAATTTTAATATAGAAGCAAATATCATTAATACTTTCAGTGAGCACACATAAGCTATAAGCGTAAATGTGGTTCGAAAAGCGTCCAAAATCCATAAGATGTATACCATAGAAGATCAGAAGCATTGTCATCTATGTTGTCAATACCTGATATTATATGGTAAAAGGTAGCAAACTTTTAATTATTTCTCAAGATATATCAAAATAACAATACAAAAATTTCACCACAACAACCATGAACTGCCAAACTATCTTCGTGCAGGAACAGCGTTGTAGTAATTTAAGTATTATTTA
This sequence comes from Lepisma saccharinum, assembly GCA_022664845.1. Lineage (NCBI taxonomy): Eukaryota > Metazoa > Arthropoda > Insecta > Zygentoma > Lepismatidae > Lepisma > Lepisma saccharinum. The sequence goes on from JAGDQP010028836.1 coordinate 12,674, forward strand.
AATCGAACATTTTTATCCTTCTGTAAAATTTAGAAATTACCACATAGCGGACTTCGAATGAAGGGCGACGATATGATTCATTCTTCCCAATACTGTTTATGAGATCTATCTGCCTTCTTTTCAGTGCCTAAACCATGTGCTAGTTTATTTTTCTATTCTTGATAATCTCCTTCGCATACCACAGCATTTTGCAGTAATATTCCATTTTAACTTCCGATGTTCAGGAATATGCCTGGAAGGTTGGGAACAGTGGCGTAGGTAAGGAGGGGATTGGGGGATATATCCCCCCTTGACTCCAGCTTTATGAATTTGGAAGGAGAGTATTTCTACAAGAAAAGAATGAAGATATGTTTGGAACCATACAATTGTTAGTTAAAATATAAAATTGTTTGTAAGGGCGGTAACAGCACTATAGCTTACGGCCGTCCCGACATAATTGTAAGTTTACTCATAAACCGACAAGGGTCGTATTGTACATTCTGTGTTGTAGTTTCACATTTAGGTCGATGTGGTAAATAACCATTAGGACAACCAGTAAAATAAAAATTCTTTGACAATAATATCGATAGCGCCGGTAAAAAAAACTATTTCTAGACAGTAATGAAGAATGTAGTAGTAATTCCTGTACTGATAGTCCCAACGATTGTAGAATGGAGGAAATTTTTGAATATAAAACATTTAACCACCTTACTGTCGTTGAGGCAGTTATTTTCTACGTAGATGAATATCTTTAAAAGGCGTTCTCGTTATATTACAGATGAATTATAAATTTAAATTACGCAAATTGGAAAGTTTCCGTTGTAAGATGTATAATGTTATCTTTCAGATCATAAGGGAGAAGATAAAAAAAATAAACTTTTTATTTCTTGGGATATGTTAATATCTTTTGATTTCGGCCTGTCACGATTATAAGAGGGCAACGCTTGTTAAATTTCACAAACATACATGCCCCAGGTAGAACTCGAACCCGCAACCTTGGAGACGCTGACCTAATGCCTCAGACCACACGACTACCTCAGTCGGCTATAAGGGGAGAATAGTCTAACCATTAAAATTAATTATTAAAATTTGCGATCAAGTTTCAATTTATGATTTTTTTACCTGACCAGATGCAGCCGAATGATTTTCTGCATTAGAGGATGAAACTCATAATATCGCCTACATGGGAAAATTTTGTTGTTAACTACGTCAATGACGAGTATGACTTTTTAAAAGGCAGTTGATGCACAGACTCAGTAACAATCTAGCAGATCTTTTCCTAAAGTGGTGTTGACCAAAATATTTTGAAGAAACAATGTCGGGATTTAACGAAAAAGATGTGTCAGCTCTGATACATATGGTATTAATTCCGAGAACTTATTTTATAAAGAATATGATGGAAGTAGCAGTTTCCTGGGAAATTTAAAAAACTCAAAACATACTGTAAAAGTACCCTTTTGCGGTTGTCCAGCACACTCACTCAATGTGGGACTATTTAAGACCACCATATTCGACTTATATTGAATTATTTAGGATCAATTGGAACATTTATATTTTATGTCCGCTTACGGAAAGCGGATTTTAGCGGGATTATGGAGAGTGCAAATGTTTCATCTACAGCATTAAAAAATATGAACTATGAAAGGACGGATATAAAAGTATAACTTAATCCATGATTTTGTATCGCTGTAGGTATCGAGTTTACACATACCGGTCCCCTATCGGTGTGGCGGTCGGTTAACTTACTATCTAGGACAATAGGCCTTTATCTGTTTGTATATGTATGTGCACATCTCTCTTACATGTACACTGTCGCCAATTGGATTTCGAGGACATCTTTCTAAATTGTTGTGAGAGTTTAGCAGTTTCCCGTCCAAATCTAGTGTGAAATCCATTTTGGTTTCCTGATTACGCCCCGCAGGATAGCTTTGACTTTCTATTCGAAGTTGGCCGTTGCTTTGGTGAACTCGACCAAATGCATGTCCTTAAGGACCTGCTATCTCGTATCGCTTTACTGATGTCGGGCTCAGCACAGTACACAGTATGTCGCTTATTTACACTTAAAGTAAGCGTACAAAGTATTTCACTTAAAGAAAAACTTACTTTAAAATACAGGGTAAGTCAAAATGATGGACCCGATTTCATAAATTTATTTTGTGAAACATAATGAACATATCTTAATGTGAGCTACGCGCAAGGAAAGGCAAAAGTTCAAAGTTTAGTTGAGTTTAGTTTATGTCCCGCGTGGTTGCATTGTCTACCGCTACGCGGCGCTGGAAGCAGTTAACGAAAATGGCGCTGAATGGAGAGCAGAAATCGTTCTGTGTGCTGGATTACCATGTAAACAACTCTGTGATGAGTGTTCAACGGCATTTTCGTACCAAGTATGGCAGAGACCCACCTACTGGAAAAACCATTCATACGTGGTATGAAAAATTCAGAGATACGGGCTGCATCTGTAAGCGAAAATCGACTGGCCGTCCTTCAGCTGAGGAAGAGACAGTGGAACGTGTTCGCGCCAGTTTTGTGCGGAGTCCACAGAAGTCTACCTACCGGGCAGCGAGGGAACTTGAAATGCCACAGAAAACTGTATGGCGAATTCTGCGGAAACGTTTACAAATGAAATCCTATCGCTTGCAACTGCTACAAGCCTTAAGAGACACTGATTATGCTGCTCGAGCGTCTTTCTGTGCTGATTTTCTCACGTTAATGGAAGAGGATGGGTTCGCCGAAAGGTTACGTTACAGTGATGAAGCGGTGTTTCACCTTTCTGGGAATGTGAATAGACACAACGTAAGGATCTGGGGAACTGATAATCCCCACGCAGTTGTGGAACACCAACACGATTCACCCAAGGTGAATGTGTTTTGTGCCATTTCCCCTGAAAATATTTATGGGCCCTTTTTCTTCCTTGAACCTACTGTGACAGGACATGTTTTTCTTGATATGCTGCAACAATGGCTCCTTCCACAGCTCGAAGAGGATAGTGCAGATTTCATTCTTCAATTGGATGGTGCCCCTCCGCATTACCATGGCAGCGTTCGGGATCATCTCAATGAGGCATTGCCACAGCGCTGGATAGGCCGTGCATCTCAGGAGGATCGAGTTCTCATTCGTTGGCCACCTCATTCCCCCGATCTGACCCCTGTGATTTCTTTTTGTGGGGTTTCATAAAGGATCGTGTTTACGTACCACCACTTCCAACAACATTGGGTGACCTTCGCGCCCGCATCACAGCAGCCATTGCAGAGATTGACCGTGACACACTACACAAGGTTTGGCAGGAGATAGACTATCGGCTTGATGTGTGTCGTGTTACGCGAGGTGCTCACATAGAGCACTTGTGATGTGACTGAAAAAAACTTTGAGAGTTACCCTTCTTACCACATGTATTACATTCAGATATGTTCATTACATGTCACAAAATAAATTTATGAAATCGGGTACATCATTTTGACTTACCCTGTATTTTACGTCATTAAAATTTTCTGTAATTTATTTAAATTAATAGTTAAACTACTACTTATTACTTCAAACATTTTCTGTAATTTATTTATTACTTAAAACTTTCCCTTTAAAAATCGAAGATTAATATTTTTTAAAGAAATTATTGTATCATTCAAATTTTCCTGAAAAATCTAATTCATTTTCTATTTACATATTTTATATCTAAATATATTTTCTTAAAGTATTATCATTTCAGTGGTAAATAAAAAATCAGGTTCTATTTAATATCATATATACAAATTTATTTTATAGTTGTGAAATCTGTAGTATAATAGTGTATGTATAATAACAAACTTACAATTTTATTTTACAAATGTTCTCCGTAAGTTTTGAGCTCTGTAAGTGTAACCAGTATTGAAGTTGCACACAATTTCTTACAGCGCAACCGTTCAGTTGCTTAGGTATATGATAAGTACATATACCTTCATATTGACATTAAAATTTAATGAAGTAAGGGAAGGAGAACCTTCATCGTTTACATCTTTTACATTCTTTAGTTGAAACAGCTTTTGAATCCATTGCAGTTTTTCAATACCTTTACAAAGGATACTCCATCGACTTCGCAGAGATGTTCAAATATTCTCGAATATGAGTTATAGTATAACCTTTTAAAGTATCCTATGATAAACCGTGAAAATTTTCAGCTAACCATTCACACTGTTTTGATAGCATATTGCTAATTCTATCATTTCACATGAAAGTTTTACCATACAATGAAACATTAACGTAGCATCACTTGAATTTTTTTAGTTTCGTAGTTAAATGCTCAGAAAATTTTTCTTTGAAAAATTTGAACATGTTAAAAACATGGGATGACATTTTCAAAACCTTACATATCAATAATATATTCTCTTGAAAAAACTAACTAAAGTTTTTACTGATGAAAATTGCTATTCAATAATAGTTGGAATTAATTGTGCAATAAATTCTGTATCTTGAAAAAGAATTCTACATTTCATAAAAAAAAAATATTCACTAAAATAGTTAAATATCCTTGTTTCTTATAAATGTCATAATAATCAGCAAATGTTTTATTGTCGTTTACATGATTAATTAAATGTTCGATATAACAGATCCAATATTCCACTGATATTTACAGTCGTGATGTTTAATGTTTAATGTGCATCCACTACAAGGAATTGGATTTTGTTGTAAATAAGTTTTTACTGTTTCTAATTGCATGAGTCCAAAATAAACAAAACACTGAATAAAGTACACTCCATTATCTTTATTTCTTTCACACTAGCAGTTCAAAATGAAAAAGTTAGTTCTCTTCACGTCCGAATAATATATCTTTTGAAATTAATTTTTCCCTTACCTCTTCTACTTTACGTTTGAGTAAGTTTCGTAATCCACATTCAAAATTCAGAACTCTAAATTCACCAAAATTTTCATGTTTTGCTAAATACGCATTATATATTGTCATAAAGTTACTATTTTCAAACACTGTGTTCCAAGTACAATTATTCAAAAATTCAGTACGTTCAAGTTAATTCAAGTCCCAACTGAGACAAGCATGCGCTAACTGGTTAGAAATATTGTTGAAACAAGTTGCACAAATTAAAGACAAAATAGGGCAAATAAAATTGTCTATGGCTTCCTAAATACACTGTTCTTCAACATTTGTCCCGCACTGACAAGACGGAATATTAGGTTTTCCATCACTTTTAGAAGAAATAGTTTTAAAAACATTCCGGTATAATTCACCAGATTTTTCAAAGTTAGTGAAGATTCACTCTGGAAATCACCATCAGAGAAAACAAAGTTTGATTCACAATTTTTACCTACTATGAGATTCACTTTCAGAAGTATTTGAAAAAACAATGTTTGATTCACTCTGAGAATAATTTCCAAAATCGCTGTTCACTCTCACTGAAGGTTCAATAGGACAATCAAAACCAGTCATTAGCGAAGGACTAGGAGACCCATTTTCAATGTGTGCCAAATGCTAAGGCAGCATGTTCTACTTCCTGCACCGCACAAACAAAACTGCCTGAAGAATAACTCTTTTCACACCACATAAGCATTCATCATGAACTAATACCGGTTTAGCTGCTGGTGTTATAAATCTATTCCTTTACCTGCTGCTGATAACCATTCAGCGTCTTACTTTCAACGTCCAATAAGAAGATACTTTTACTTTTACGAGGAGGAGAAATAACCAGAAATACTATTTTTATCATGTCTTTTTTCACAGAAAAAACTGATTATATATATACGTTTTAGAATGAATATTAGGTTAAAATGTAAATGATGCGAGAAAATGTAGTATAAGATAGTTTAACTTAAATGGTAAGTATTGCGCAACATTGTATGATCACATAAACACATAATTAGGTACATTTTCGTGTAAACACAAACACTTATATAAGTTAAAGTAAATTCACAGTTTATTTTCTTTCGCTTGTTCAAAGTTCACTCACTATATGGTTCTGCATTGACGTCTTTCTCAATTAATTTTGTCTTTAGTTCATCCACTCTGAGTAAAAGTAAATTGCGAAGAAAATATTAAAAAATTTCAACACTCAAAATGTACATGTTTTGAAAAATAAACATGAAAAAAATCACAGGATCCATTACCAGTCAATATATCCGTCCTCTCAAAGGCCTTTCTTCATCTATAGATCGTGTAACACAACGATGTCTCTGTCGATTGCGTACGTTGTAGAAACACTTTACACACAGTAAAGGACAGCTCTTTTTATATTGCCAATTTTTGATACCTTCAAAAATGCATTGATCATCAATTCTATAATTCACACATCCGCATGAATATTCAGTTTCACTAAAACACAATGTAGTAGATGTAACGTCATAGTGCTGCACAACACAATCAGTTTCCTCGTTAGTAAAAGTACAATACTCTTCATTACTGTCTGAATTGAATTCTACCTGTAAACTTAAAGAAGATGCACAGCGGTAGATAGCGAAAGGTAAAACCTGATTCTCCGCCAAGGGTCCATCGCCTTCATCCGCACTAGAATTTTTGTAAAAACGCATGATACTTTCAGTATCGTCCAGTATCATAGCTAGAGCACAACTGCATACAAAATTTTAAAAGTAAAACAACTTTAACTAGTCTATAGCTGCTTTTAACCAATCAGAATCTTCCTAATCACGTGCTCCAAATCTGTCTTTTGTATTTAGTTCTTCCCGTAGTTCCACTATTTTATTTCCGAATAGGAAACGAGGCCCATATTCAAAGTTTGCGTTTAAATGATTAGATCCAGGATGAGTAATTATATGAGAATTAAATATCTAATCTATATTCTTTGGATTTAATAACACTCGATAAACACTATCATTCAAAAAAAGACGGTTCTCTTCACTTAATGGGTAACCACGAATTAATTATCCCATACACTCATGTTCACTTATTCATTTCATCCAAAATGCATATGCCAAACAGAGCAAAATATCTTTAGTCTTCCAATTTCGAATTGATTTGAACATACAAGGTTGATCAACCCATTTTGATCGACATCCACAAGAAGGCTTTACAGGCAAGAAAGATGGGAATTTTCACTACTGTTCTGTTCCACGATTACAAGACTAAAGATTAAAATTTTAACTAAATCACTGAACACCTATTTAGACATAACAAGATTTCGCAGAATCAAGTTATAACACGTTCTCAAACATAGTAATACGAGAAACAAAAATAAACAAACACCGGTTTTTAAAAGAACACGTGTGAAAAACAATTCCAGGACAAGTCATTGTGTAAAAATATCTTTTACATGCACGATCCGTAAGCATAAAAGAAGCTAAACAAACAATAATTGTTAAAGTAATAAAAATGTCATTCAACTGGCGCAATTGTCAATCAAGCGGCAGGCATAAAAAGAAAGAAAATTCATGTGAACACCTGCACAGTTAAATTCTTGCAAGCATCATGGGGGTTCAAAACAACAAAAACACGTTCTTGAGCTTAACAATACGACAAACAAAAATAAACGAACACCAGCTTTTAAAAGAGCACCTGCACACTCAAATTTCAAGAAAAGCCAAAGCATGTTTTATTAGGTTCTCCCGAAGATCAAAGTTGTAAAGCAACTTGTTCTATCTTGCTCCGCGGCGACCCATCAAAGAAACAAGTTTCCGTATGCATCGAAAGATGTAAAAGGACAAAATTCATTCTGCAGCTGATTTTCAGTACGCAAGTCTCGGAAAACATGCTGCGCGTTGACGATGAATGTGCCACTATTCTCCGTCAAAATAAAATTATGATTCCCACCCTATAAATAAAATGATGTTCTTAATAAACTCCTATAATAAATTTAAACTATCACATTTCGTTCTACGGTTTTCGCACACGGTTCATACCGGGGCTTGGCGAACGCGCGCAGGCATCGCCGGGCGACGACGGCGGTAATCAACGTCGGGGCGTTGACGGCAGTAAGGCGGCCAACAATACAACAACATGACGGTTGACAATAAATATTATAAATAATAAAAAGTCATTAATTCATGCTGTCATTAATTGCTGAAAGCTATTCAATTTGTTAAATAAGCACTGTTAACATCTTCCTGTGCTAAAATATAGAACGAAATTGTGTTCCCAATATCGCACAGTGGTGCGATATTATACACGCATTTTTTTACCACCAAAATGTAAGGATTACTTAAAAATCAATAAAAGCTTGAGAAATGTCCAAAATATTATTTTAATACACGCAATCTTTGAAAAATATTCCAGGTAATGTGTTACAGTGCCTAATTCTTAATTTTGATCCATTATGGCTCTGTAAAATAATGTAAACAAAATGGGTGCGATATTCGGCGCGTTAATGAAAAATATTCCAGGTAATGTGTTCCAGTGCTTAATTCTTAATTTTGATCCATTATGCCTCTGTAAAATAATGTAAACAAAATGGGTGCGATATTCGGCGCGTTTCCCTTAAATACCGACATTGTAGAGTCCTGTGCGAGAATTGCTCGCCCATTAACGACGATGGGAGAGCCGTTCTTACGAATACGTACGTTAATGACAATTTAGTAAAAGGTCGTGTGTACTGGTTTCATTTTTCATTCCTTTAGGTGCTGCATACAAGGTGACTAGTCTGTCTACGTACCTATTTCGTTATACAGTGAAACCTCTTTTAACGGACACCCTTCTAAATCCAACACACCTACATAACGGACGATACTTTTGGTCCTTAACGAAAATGCAGTAACATTGAAGTGTAATTAATCCCTTGAACTACACCTCTATTACAGATATTTATTATAAATTCCTCTCAACGCTGGAACAAAGTTCATTATAAATTCCCGAATTCAGATTCCTGACAAACGAATTAAATTTGAATTTTATTTACGAGACCTTGACGCAGGTCGTTATAGGGTTGAAAATACGATGTGTGAAGGAAGTTGGTCCGGGCCTTATTTTAAATGTACCATATCCTGGCGTGACTGAGGAAAATCTCAGTATGATTCGCAGATGGGATCGATCCCAGAACGTTCCGAAGGGGTAATGCAGAGCTTTCAGTTTAAGTGCAGATCGTTAATGATGGACATTGTGATATATAATTTATAACTTTTAGTCGTATGTGTTGTACTGTATATTGTGTACTGATTCCCTATCCAAAACCTCTCTAAGGCGGACACTTTCTTCGCACACGACGATGTTCGACAGAGAGAGAATTCAATGTACTTCATGAATGATAGTAATTCGAGGATTGTTACACATTGACAATTTAGTCTTCAATTTCAAGGGTAGGAAAAGTGTCTTTCTCGTCACAAAATTAAATTGCTAGACTTGAAACTGTGGAAAATGGAATATTAAGCAAACAAGTAAATATATTTTTATTGCTGTATGTGAATCCTCCAAAATTTCATTATCGTTGCATTAGACTAGAAAAGGGGTGGATAAGCAGGGCCCCCGAAAGTCCCGCCCCGCTGCGTGACCTCTCTCCAACTTCTACCGAGGTCTACGCATGCAGTTAGTAAAGGAATACTAAAAATCAAGGATCTGAGGTGTTTAGAGGTTTCTATCCGAAGACTACTACCACTACATCGGGAATAGTGAAAGAAGGTGAAGAAAGACAATAGAAAAGAACAAAGTAGAAATTTTGAGAGGGAAGAAAACGGTGAAGCCGGTAAAAAAACCGCAAAGTCTAACATACTACAGGTATGAATTGACCAGGTTGGTTGGTTGGTATTGAGGGATAAAAAGTTAATACAACATAATAAATTCGCCGGGGCCGATATAATATATGGTTGTAACAGGTTTATCGTTGTAAGGCCTTCCGGTTGACTATATAAAAAGCAAATAAAATAATAAAGATAAAAGCACCCAGAGAAAGAGAGAACAAAATCACATAAAACGTATTGACTTAAGGAAATTACACTTGTCAACAGAAGAAAATGTGGCCATTCATTAGATAAGCAGAAAGAAACATCCTTATGTGATAATATTCTCTGATTTTTTTCTAATCTTTGAAATGAGATCACCTTATCGTATGAGGGTCAAGTATGTACTTACATGTCAATCACACAGGAACCGGGAATATATACTTTTTCTTTAATTCGCGGAACGTATATATGTAATTAGCAATGAAGTGTGGAACGTGTATTGTTCTATGTATTCTCCCATGCAGTATGTTCTCAGTATTCTGAATAACAACTTCCTCATTTTATGTATAAATGATATCTTACAATCTTTGATTGAATTTTTATTTTTTAGAAAGTAAACATGTTTGCTACATTTTCATTTTTTTCTTCATTCACAATACTTGTACATTTCGGACTCACAACTGTCAAATCAAAAGACGAACCACTAGTATGGATATTACGATTCTGCTAGCATTAAATATTAATAAATATTAAAAATAAATTATCTTGTAAAATCCTAAATATCGAAAAAAAAAATCTGGTAAAGTACTGCATACGCAAATATTTCTTGGAATATATTATTTATGGCTGTTCAATAGAATATGGTTAAATGTGGAAAAATATACGTTTTATATGTCATCATCATCATCATCATCATATTCAGCCGTTTTCTATCCACTGCTGGATGAAGACCTCCCCCTTTTCTTTCCACATATCTCGGTCTGCTGATATCCTCATCCATGTAGCTCCTGAAAAACGCTTGATTTCATCTACCCATCTTACATTTGGACGTCGTCTCGGTCGTTTCTTTTCTCTAGGAATCCACTGTAGTACATTTGTCGTCCACCTTCCATCTTTTCGTCTAGCTATGTGACCGGCCCATCTCCACTTCATCTTCTTCTCAGTCTTGATTACATCCTCTACCTTCGTTTGTGCGCGAATCCATTCATTTCTCTTCTTGTCCTTCCTGGTTATTCCTAGCATGGACCTCTCCATTGCTCTTTGTGTGACTCTCAATCTTTGAGTAGTTTGCGCATTCAATGTCCAAGTTTCGCAGCCGTACATCATTACAGGTAAGACACATTGATTATAAACTTTACGCTTCAGACACATTGGAAGTTTGCTTTTGAAAATAAAGTGTAGTCTTCCAAAAGAACTCCACGCCATTTTACATCTTCTATTTATTTCATCAGTCAACTTTGCATTCGATGTTTTAAGTTGGCCTAGGTAAACATACTCATCAACTATGCCTATTGTCTCTCCGTTAATCTTCACTTCCTTCTTTGCAGCATGTTGGTTGTACATTACTTTTGTTTTACTTAAGTTCATTTTAAGGCCGATTTTCGA
>JAGDQP010028837.1:896-23838 GCA_022664845.1 Lepisma saccharinum
AATATTGGAAAGCAATAATTTTAGAAACTATCCCCCAAATATAATACTATTTATCCTGCACCGTGATCATAAATAGGAAAATCCTATATCATATTATACAAATACGAAAAACAAACGCGATACATTTATTTACCATTAAACAAATTGATTTACGAAAGAAAAAAAGAAAAACCGCAGGAAAAAACACTTTAACCCCACGGAAAAAAAGGACAAAAATAAAAGAACTCTTTTAAAATAAATCATGTACAAACTTTTCTTCTCTAATTTATAAGTTATAGTGTAGAAGATATTTCAATACTTTTGCATTGAAATATACAATATAATAAATTTCACCCACCCAAACGTTACCCCTACCCCATCACAAAAATTAACGACAAACAGACTTTGACTTCATTTTTCGATAAAGTACGCTAAAATATACCTAGAAATTAAATTTCATTCATTTCGCATGATTTTAGACAAAATCATAACTTTTCGAAAATTCTAACCGATTTTGACGAACTTCACGTAGTGATAAATACGAGTATTTTTTTGACAATTAGGATACGTAACGAAGAGACAAACCGAAATTATAGTAGACAATTGACAAATAGACAATCAAATCATTCTAAACACTTAGAACTTTCGAATAATTTGAATTCGAATTTCCTTCGAACTATTCGACTATTTTTTAAAAAACTTACCTTCAGTCTTCAATTCAAGGTTCAATTCATGATATTTCCCAAATTTTGACATTTCAGACAATAAATTCTCAGACACTTCATTTTTCAAGCAAAATTGACAACAGTGTAGAATTTGGAAAACTTCATCACTTACCTAGAACGAGAAAAGAACAAAAATTTGGATTTAGAATAAATTCATTAAAATCATATCAATAGTTCATTTCAACAATAACAAACATTGGCACAATATAGAAAAAAAACAATAGTCTAATTACCTTTAGATCAGCGGCACGTATGTTATTCTTATCCCAATTTCATTTCTTTCATATTCTATATAAAAATTGAACCCCAGATCTTCTTTCAGGATATTCACATTCAACAGCATCATAATGTAGAATTCAGTCACGCAGGCATCGAACCTGGCGGGACTAACTTCTGTTGCAGCTGTGTAGCAGAAAGATTCCTTAAGACTTTCACGAATCTCACCACTAAAAATCAGTTCAAATATTTCGTTGTCCACCTCTCCGAAAATTCTATTTCGAATCCCATGAAATAAATTATTTATAGACGCGACCCGCTCCCAGTACAACCATAAAGGCACCATACTTACAACTAAAATTTTAGATTTCACCCTTTAATTTTGAACTGCTTACCTTTTAGTTTTAATTAGCAAATCAGAATATAACTTCCCGACTCCTATTTTAAATAACACATATATTTACCGCGTTGGGAACCACGAAAGTTCACCATCTCACAGATAGACCCCTTACAATCCCGGAAAAGAAAAATTGAAAGTTAAATCCTCTTATCATTTGAGGCGTATGACCTGAACTGACCGCTTATTTCAATGACAACAAGACGCTTAGACGACTATCACATTTAAACCCCCCACCAATAACACCTTCTTCCCTTTAAATTTTCTTACGACACAAGTTGACATTTAATAATAATAATAATAATAGATTCATTTCTTTCTAAAAATCACGTAATTTAATCAATGATATGAATTGATACAATATTTAACCCGATTGATTATTATTTTACTCTGTTTTGTGACAGGCAAACGCCATATTTCATTGATATTCATTCCAAGAATGGATTTTGCATAATTATTCATTAAACTTCATAATTAAATATTATTTCAACCTATGTTCCTTATATTTGAACTTTACGTCAAAACACCGACGCCATTTTTAACACGATTAAAAGCCGATCAATGTTTTATCTACGATTTTATTACCTAATTAGGAATATTAATCAATTTCACTAACATCCAACACTTCCATTTACTCAACTTCCTTTCAACATCTTTACAACATTAAGTTTGATACGCGAAAGACAGACGGACATACAGTAATTATGTACCGATATGTTTTCCGATCAGATACTACTAAGAAAATTCTACTTTTATAACATCTCACATTTTATACTACGTAAGAACGTTAAGTTCACGACCGGAATGCCCATATAGTACCTATGCCAAGAACGCTATAACCTTCAACCCATTCCAAATTTTGTAAATATGTATCATACCTTTTATGTAGCTATTCAATATTCATTTAATATTTTAGTAGTTTTATTACAAGGTGAACACATTAGTGTTTCGCATTGCATTTGTACAAGGTGAACACATTAGTGTTTCGCATTGAATTTTTACAAGGTGAACACATTAGTGTTTTCCATTACTTTATTTTAGTTCATGTACCCGTAGAATAGATAGTGTAACCGCATTTCAATTTTATAGTGGAAAAAAAATATATATAGCAACCGTTGTCAAAACGACCCATACGCCATCAACCTACAACCCCATATCATTGACAAGAAATACATTTTATTAAAAAGATGCATTTTCCCTTAAATTTATTTTATAAGATAGGTTAAATTTTTTTATGAACTATATGTGTAATTATGTACAGAGCATTTATGGTTCAGTGCAATTTATTTAAGCATTAATTGTAATCCATGAAACAATACCTTTTTCTTTTGTTCTATTTTTAATTTTAATTTTCAGTTTCATCAATTTATAGAGGAACTTATATTTAATAGTATATTTTATTCATGACACCACTTGCTATTTAATCATATTTTCTATTTCTTTTACTATTTTCTTTCTCTTCCTTTACATTTTCTTAGATAAAAATAATAATTTAATAGTAATTCACTTGACTTTCTATTATTTTAATGAGATACTGCTTACTTCAAATCAAAACAAATGCACCGAAAGAGAAAGAGAACACGCTTATGCTGAGCTATACGCCAAGCTTCATTTGAAAAACCATTGAAATTTCATCTAAACAAGTTAATTGTGCTGCAGAAAGACTGAATTAATAACAATCAACATTTAACCTACAATTTGCCCGTGAAAGACGGAACCCCGAGAAAACCCAGCCAAATTCTCGTTTGGATATTTCAACGCAGAACTTCATAGTGGAACCAAGAACTTTTCTACAAGTTCGTTGCACCAACAACCAGCCACAGTACTCCACGGACGTTATCTTCCCCTTCCACCCAATTATTGGAACTTTTGGAACGGAACTTTTGGAACATAAGGAACCCTAATTTGGAACAACCCCACCCAGGACAACAATTTAGATCTTCAATGTATTGTGAATACATATTTAAATTAACCCCAGTTTACCTCCCTGTGGAAAATTTTAGTGATCAAGGTTTTATCCCCACACTTCCAGACAGTGAAAAACGAAAAGGAAAATATATATTTCTAAAGTGATCCCCTTATAACAACTATATACTCAGTGAATGTACTACATCTTTTGGAAACTATTTTGAGTGCTTACGACTACAAATAGTGTTTTGAACTCTTATCGGACAAGTTTGAACTTTGAACATATATTGATTGATTAATGTTTTACGTACTTTAGTGACTTCGATATTTTAGACATTGTGTATCGTGAAAATACTAAGTGACATTTTCCAAGATATAGACCAAATACAGTGCCTCAGTGAATTTGTGACTATTATCCTACTATGTTGAGAAAAAAAAAGGGAAACAAAAACTTTTACCTTTATGTAACCAAACCCACATTCACTGGAAACTTTATACCACGGAAAAAAAAAGTGAATAGAGTTGAGAATTCACTTTGATCACTATTATAAACTATAATACGACGCACAACTTCCGTGTGTTTCACAAGCCAACAATCTCACTGTCTTCAAGCGAATGTTTCCTTCTCACGCGCATCTCAAGCTCGAAGTTTCTTAATCTCTAAATTTTGTTTAGGTCTGCAGAATTGTGACCTTCCTTTTTGCATACCAGCATTTCATAGCTATCTGAACGCTCACGTGTTACTAAGGAACATTTAATACAGACAGTTGCAATATAAAATACATTACTAAACAGCAAATGCAATGTATCATTGATTAATGTTTTATATGTATATTTCTTGATGTTTTACCTTCTTGTATGATATTTTTATGGCTTATACTTCAATAA
The DNA here is from genome assembly GCA_022664845.1 of Lepisma saccharinum. Lineage (NCBI taxonomy): Eukaryota > Metazoa > Arthropoda > Insecta > Zygentoma > Lepismatidae > Lepisma > Lepisma saccharinum. The sequence goes on from JAGDQP010028837.1 coordinate 5,010, forward strand.
AACTTCTAAACTTTACACAAAAAAAACTGAAGAAAAAAAAATGATGCAAAATTTAAATATGTTTTATATGTATATATATATATATAGTTTTCACATTACTAATAACAATGTTAATTTTACTCACTTTTCTGTATATATCATTTAACTTTCAAACTATTATACCGAGTGTTCATAGCATAAATGTTATACAGGGTGTGCTCAAATTATTGAGACACATTTTTCTCATAAATTTTATCGATACCACTAGGGTATCCGAATAAAATTTATTTTTTAAAGAGCGGCAAATGTGATCGCCTCTCATTGTCAATCATTATTAATATTGTATTTATTCTTAAATTTTCATTTTTGTAATCATATTTCTATAATTAACTTTTATTTTCACAAATATTTTATTCTGTTGTAAACTCTAAAGAATAATAAAGATGGCGGGCAGAGAATCTCAACACGAACTCCCTTTAGCAAAGCAATATACAGCAAACCACACACACTTACGGAAATTATGACGTAGACCTATTGTTCTACTTTCCTTTAAGCGGCCATTTTGTTCATTTTTAAGACATCATACGATCGTCACGTGAAAGCACTAAGACGCACAAACAAGAGAGCAATGAACTATATTAACCTAATTATTTCGTCACTTCAAGACCGTATATAAAGGACCCCGACAGACCAATCGATCTGCTATCTCACACAGCCGGTCCATGCTGTCACTCTGTACTACAGTTCTAGAAGGAAGCCAAGAAACATAGAAGGAAGTCCAGAATAGTTTAATCTCATTTTAAAAGAAGCAGTCAATTTTGATACAAGTCTTAGAAGAACACAACTTTCAACTTTATTTTCCAAGGTATGTTTCAAGGATTTCTTAGAACATTGGTGCTTAAATAGTTTCATTGCCTGAACGATTCGTGTGCTCTGTTGAATATTTTAGAATTGAATATAGCTTTTCGGTGTGTGCTGTATTTTATTTGTTCATTAATCTTCGAGTTGAGATTCTCTGCCCGCCATCTTTATTATTCTTTAGAGTTTACAACAGAATAAAATATTTGTGAAAATAAAAGTTAATTATAGAAATATGATTACAAAAATGAAAATTTAAGAATAAATACAAAATTAATAATGATTGACAATGAGAGGCGATCACAATAGTCAAATGTATTTTGTTCAATATAAAATTTTAAAAACAATCTGCCCGAAGTTGATCCTGTTTGTTATTCAATCGTTTCAAAATGGCGGAACCACCAATCAATTCTCCACACCGTTTGAGCTAGAGCTACGAAATTTGGCATAAAGGTGTATTATCACAAGTAGTTTAGGAAAATATTACAACGCGTTGAAAAAGTCGCCATCTTGGATCCAAAATGGCCGCCAAACCTATTGTTGTATAGAGTGGAGAGCCTAAACCGTTGGAGCTAGAAACACCAAATTAGATATGAACGTACATGATCACTAGTAGGTTAAGAAAATATTAGAAAATGTTTCGAAAGACACCATCTTATATCCAAAATGGCGGACCCAAAAATCCATTTTCCACATCGTTTCAGCTAGAGAAACGAAATTTGTCATAAAGGTAAATCACGAGTCGTTTAGGTAAATATTATAACGTGTTGAAAATCGCCATCTTGGATTTAAAATGTCCACCCGAAATCCAATAAGGAATCATTTATTAAAAAAATAACTTCATCATATTTCCTTAAAAATCATTTAAGTATACGTTAAATGTTAAAATGTTGTTAAGGGGATAAAATTTTGCAACTCTGACTTCAAATTCGTAATCAGCGACCAAAAAGAACATGGACATGATATTCATCTTGATTGTAACATGATATGCAGGCTGTTTCACGAATAGGGGGGTGACAATAGGGGATGAAGGGGATTATATTTTGCAGCTCTGACTTCAGATTCGTAATCAGCGACCCCCTCACAAAAAAGAAACGAGTACGGATTTTGAGATGTACTTGCGTTTTTTACTTTTGGCCAGCTATTTTGGAATCGACCGCACTCTGTGAGGGGGGCGCTGCTACAACGCCTGGTAGCCTTTGTGCACGAACATTTGAATACAAAAACTAGTTATTTGATTAAATTTTCTTCCATGTGTATACAGTCATGATTACTTGCTCATCTCTTTCTGCATTTTATTGTCATGTGAGACCTGGAGCCCGCCTCTTCCACTCACACTATCTTACTTGATTCTCTATTTTTAGTGTATTTCCTTCTTTCATTTCTTGTAGTTTATGTAGTGTAACAAAGTCCTCCGATTCTGTTTCTGTTCTTACAATGTTGTGCAGTGTTAGCGGTTTACTAGTCTTTTTAAGTTTTTTCGTCAGTCACTCCAAGCAAATGCCGACATGGTGCTTACAAACTAAGCCCTTGCTGAGTACTTTCTATATCCTCTACACTACTCTATCCCGGCCTGAGCCTGGGTGCCTAAAGACCGTCAAAAGACTCAAATTTAAGAACTGTGTTCCTGCTTAAATTTTCTACTTTTCCCTGTGAGTTGCTATGTGTATTGCTATTGGCCAATATGTATGTACTCACTTTTTTGTCCGAGTCTGTTGTTTCCTGTTTGTTACGCATTAGTCTTTTTATCTGTACTCTGGTTTCTGTGTAAACGTGATTCTCGGCTTCTTTGACTTCAGCCATCTCATAGTAATGGATGTTTGATTATTGTTTTAACATTTTAATGTTTGTCTTTATGACGTGACAGTTTGCCTCGTTAGTAGTCAACCAGCCGTGGTCTGAACAGACTCTTTGCTGCATGATCTGCAGTTTATTTCGGTCTTGTTCCATTGTCCTCTTGGCTGGTTGGTTTCAAGTTCTTGGGAAGTTCTCCTGGATTTTAGTCTTTACGGTTCCCTGGTAATCTTAATTCTGTTGCTCAGATCTGCTATCATGCGGTTAGTGTGACCTCTCGTATGAACTTCCCGTGTATCCTTTGTAACTCCCGTATCATGTGAATGTCCAATATTACTTTTAATAATAAATAATAACCAAATATCTACTACCATGACACGTCTGAAGCCATGAACCTTGATTCACGAATACACAGAAACCGGAAAGAGTTGTATGTAACAAAAGGGGAAATATCAATATTGACAAAACGAAAATACATACATACATATGGACCCGTGGCAACACAAACTTAAATCCTAAATGAACGAAAAAAATACTCAGGAATACCAGCAAACTATTTACAATACACAACATAACATTATAAGAACGAAAACAGAATCGGAGAATGTTGATATACTATATATAACTACAAGAGAAAAAAAAGGGAGTAAGAAATTCCTTTACAATAAAAGAGATAATCCAGAATACTAGTGTGAATTAGAGAACTGGGTTCCAGGTCTCACATTACACTAAAATAAAGGAATTTATCCTTTCCAGCGAAACAATGAAACACAGACCTTACCAGCTTCAAATATGTTCGCTGTTTAGGTACTAAGCACTACATTTTGTACAAAATTAACTTTTCATTATGCAACTTCAGAAAATATGTAGTGCTATGGACCTTTTATTGAAGGCCGGGAATTTCCTTCAAAACTTAAGATCAGATGAAGGTGCGAACAATGTGAGGACAATTTGTTTCAAAAAACTTAAATCTTGACTTATAGGAAGAGGAGAAAATTCGTTCAAGAAAGACTAAAAGACAATTGTCTGCAAGAGGGAAGATGAACCCATTACTCCAGGAGGAAAATAGTCATTTAAAGTGAATTTTCGTTATGTATTTCTGGAAATATCTGTCGCTTCACTGTCACAGCGTTTTGAACAAATGAAAAAATGCAAAAGCAGTTTTATCTTTTTGTAGGACATAATCGAACGAACTTAAGAATAGGGATACGAAGGAAATATTGGAAAGATGTATTTAGCTTCAGAAAGTGTTGACTTGTGGAGAGGAATGCAACACTGAAGGCTTAAAACTGCACCAAGAACTAATCACTCTAACCATCTACGTTGCCTTCTGGAAGCTCTCTTGTAGAAGTGTTAAACTGCATTGGTAAAAACAGTCGAATTAATACCTTTCTCAATGTTATTTTTTCTTTCGAATTCTATTGTCACAGATCTCGTAAAATCATTTTCTTTATTTTAACAATATGTATATGTTAGTAAGTTTTGTTGAATGAATAAACGGTATTTTATTCTTTTTTTGGAATAGGAAAAGTCCAAGCTTAAAATACTCTTTATCAGGTAATGATAAAATATTATTGAATTTATTCCCATGGTAAAAGTAAAGCTATCTCCTGTACGATACGCACGCGCCCTGAACGATGCATGGGGGATGTGGTGGTAGCGCTCCACATATACTCGACCTTGGGTAGTGAGGTGTGGAGTAGTCATGAAGTCCCACGCTCGACCGCCTTTACCTTCTCAAGGTGCCCAGGAATTCCAAGGACACTGGTACTCACTTTGATAGGAGGCTGAGTGCATCTCAGAGCGGCAGCCATGGGAACACTGCGAGAAAATCTTCAGCGCCCTGGTCGGGATTTGAACCTGGGCAGCCCGGTTCGTAGTCAGACGCGCTACCGCCTGAGCTGTTAACCAAATTAAAAGACAGTTCACAGCAAACGAAAAGATTCGTAATAAGATATTCTCAGATACACAAATATATCTAATTTCTACTTCAAATTCAAGAGATCACGTATTCCAAGATTCCAGGAAAGTATTTTTCTCCGCTCACAGAGCCACCTGATAAGCACAATAATTTCAGATCACGTTTAAAAGAAAAATAATCACAGTTATTATGAAATTATAACAAAGATCATAAGATCAAGTCTATGACGTATTTGAAAGCTCACACGAGATCATTCCTATATTCCAGAGTTCGAGAATATCAAGTGAAAAGCCGAAGTCCTGGCTTCTACCCAATAAATATGCCTTACAAGTTTTTCGTGACCGAAGAGATTCTACCGACAGACGCAGATCAGCAAGATAGTTACGTTCGATTTGAAAGAGACAGAGTTCAGCTATTTCAAGGACTATTCAACGTTTGAATTTTATATTTTTCTTTAAATTCGGTGAACATAGTTACGAGCATTTGCACCAGTTCTAAATTGTAATATTTTGGACACGGAAATTACGAACACGTTGAATGCGTCTGAACAGTTGCGACTGACGCAACTTCATGGCACTTTTGTGAGTCTAGTCTTATTCGCGTAGGACGACTCTGATCTCGAACCCTGAACCACAGCTAGAGGAATCAATCAACACCAGAGTGAGTTGAATATGTTTTATAACTGATTGTTGCAATTTGATTAATGTTGGTAATAGAGATGGTTGGTATGTCAGATGTATATAGATACAGTATTTAAGTTTCAGTGTATGTATATATGTATGTGCATATAGCCTATGAATCCTAGATTGCAATTTAATGCAATATCAGAATATCGAATCTCTGAGTCCATCCTAGATAAATTTATTCTGATCTACGAAATAACCTCTCACGTATGTTTGATTTCAAGCGAGTAATTCTAATTTCCAGCGGCGAGCACGCTTCACATCCCCAAATTTTACAGATCGTCTTAATTTGAAGACAATAACGGACATGGCACTACTGACATTGCCAATATCATTTGCGAGTGAGAAAAGAAGTCTTCCCAGAACTCAAATTAATAATAATAATAATATTTGATCAACTATATCTCAAGAACGTTTAGCTGGCCTAATCACTATGGCAGTTATAAAACATTTTCTGAATTCGGTAGATCAGAATAGTATTTTAAGAGAATTCTCAAATTTGAAAGTTAGAAAAGTTAGTTTTGAAAGTTAAAATTACAGTTGTGCATTCTTTCTTAAATTAAATCTACAAGTTCATGGACTTGTCTAATAAGTTAAAGAGTATTGAATGTTACTAGCTCTTCTTTCTGTATTATTTTGGTCATATTTACAATTCAAACACTCTTTCATGATTTGAACAGTATTTTTTAAAACATTTTAAATTCAGTTTATTTACGTTCTGACGTTCTGTATCTGTATATAAATATTTGGTGTATAAGTTCCCTCCAGGCCTCGAATGGCACAGAACGGAAGGTTCCTGACGAACCGGAATGACGTTCCGGTTTGCTCCAGTTCATTTCAAGCCCTGGTTTCCTCACAATTTCTTTACATGTTTTGTCAATAAATTATAAAGGTTCCAATGTTTGTTTATACTGTACAGATATCTTGTCGTATGAATGATATTGCCAATTTCTATAACATTGTCTAAATAAGTAAACTGTAAGGTAATACCGGTTTGAAAATTGACATTATCATCAGAAAACGTTATTTCCCAAAATTTATCAATGAAGGCGTGATTAGTAGGGAAGAACGGGGCGCCTAAATTAAATTCTCGCTTATAGTAAAATATACCCTTCGGCTGGGCCTTATCTACCGTATTCTTTAGAAGAAGAAAAAGAGAGAGAGGAAAGATAGACAATTTTGAAAGTTCTCACTTCTATAACAGACTAGAAATCAGAACCTTGTTTCTTTATGCTTATTTTTATAATAATATTCAACTTCCTTTCAAAGTAACGTTTCCGGTGGCATTTGTTCAGCTCTGGTGACTATTTTTAATCTAGTTGGGGATTACAATAACTACAGAACATATGTTATTACTAGTTGAGAATTTTTAAAGCCGGCTATTTTTCGTATTCAGTAGGCTTATATGCCCTCAGCCACACCGCTGAAAGAAACAGTGAAAGTGTTGAACTGGAAGAGTGAGAAACAGTCAACACATTATTCACACAAAATCATGCATGTGATTCACTTTCTGATTTTATAGTACGTCTGTTGGATGGCCCAAATATCAGTCACATGCCACAGCGTTTCGAGATAATGAGACTATTTTAAAAAATCCAACATAATTTATTTTCTTTCTTTGGCAGCGACTGTACATTTTCTGTCCAATCGAGGAATGTAAATAATTACTCAACTATAGAACTAAACATTATCTCTTCGTCGGCTCATTCTTTATCACCTTGTTATGTCGCGCTGCCACTTAATTTTCCGCCTGCTTTCAAAGTAGTGTCAAAGTGTTCCATCGCGCTAAGAGGAAGAACGGGCGGAAGAGAAAAATGACGCATGCCATGTGTGATGATTAAGTGGCGCCGAAACATCGAACAACTCGCTCTGTCTCTTGTAGGCAACGAAACACTTCAGGGTGCTATTTTTTTTTTCCAAAAAAATTTAGCGTAGGAATATTTTTTTTTTACATGATTATAATTAATGTTCAGTTTTGAACTGAAAAATTACTTAGTGAATGCGCATCAAATTAGAAAAGAGAGAAACATACTACTTAACAGTACCATGGAATAAAATATAAAGTTAATTTTATATGACAAAAAGCAAAGAAAGGTATTCATGTTTCACTCAAGCAAAATTGAAAACACAATCGTGAACTCAACCAAGTCCCCACATAATATGCTAGTTCAGTAAAAGAATAAACCTCTAAGACAAATATTAACATTTACACTACTCTCTATTCCATGTAGACCTATTCACCTACACATATTCACTACGAGTTTATAGTACAGACATTAATGCAGTGGTTCAAAGTCTATGGTTCGTGATGCAGATAACATACACAATAAACATGATTTATTTTTATTAACATAATTTAGTCTGGCTTAACTCAATGCTTATTTTTATTTTATTTCTGTTGGGAATGCCGAGGAGATATGGTGGGTATCGGAAATATTCCGGGGCGGACCAAAACCAGCACTGCTGCCTTGCAGTTAGTAGCGGGATATACAAAGATTAGGGGAAGATAACACCGAACAAAAATATCAACGTCGAGGGAAGAAGCTTCACTATTACCACCCTGAGGCTGAAAATGAATGACATCAGCAAGGCTCAGAGAAGGACAGAGGACGACATCTTTGATGTTTCCTTTACTGCGAGGTCGTAGAGCTGACTGACAACAAAAAACCGCAGCTAAACTATGTCACGAAATAGTAACAAATGGTTCTATGGGTTCTATTGGCGTAAAATATTCTGGAGGTAAACTAGTCCCTCATTCAGATCTCCGGGCTGGGACTGCTTCAGGGGCTCTAGGAACAGGATTAAGAACGACATTAGGATACGAACGTGGAACCTACCAACTTTCTACCAAATGAGCGCTCTTCAGACGATAGTGCGTAAGACTGAGAAGTACGGGCCGACCGGGTAGCAATGTGGTCTAAGGCGTTAGGCCAACGAGTCGAAGGTCCCGGGTTCGAGTCCCGGCAGAGACGTGGATGTTTGTGGATTTTAACTTCTGTAGGTGTAAAGGGTCGAATCATGACTGGCTGAAGTCAAAAGTTACTAGACTGGCCCATATAAAATAAAGTTTACCGAAGTTTTTTACTGCGAAGTACGGACTGGACATACTACAGATACAGGCAGTCCGATGGGATGGTCAAGATATCATTTGACAGGGCGAATACACTTTCAACTACAGGGGAATTCAGTCACATGAGTATTGAACAGGATTCCTCATTAAGAACATTTTCATTTCAGCTGTACAGAATGTAGAATTCGTGTGCGAAAGACTATCCTACATTACAATGCGCACTCGACGGTGCAACACGGTTTAAATAAATATCCATGATCCGTCCGACTGAGCAAGCTGATGACAATGACAAAAATATGTTTTATTATACGAAGTATTACGCAAAAATTTTGTTGGGGTGATTTCAACTTAAAGTTAGGTAAGGAAAGAAGTTTTAGACCTACTATGGACAAATCAAGTCTTAAAGGACAAGAGCAACAACAATGGAGAAAGACTAATCACTTTTGCAATATCGAAAGATCTAATATTAAGAGCAAGTACTTTGAACACAAAGATATACACAAATAAACATTGACATCTCTGGATAGAAAAACACACAACCAGATTGATAACGTATTAGTAGATAGACGAAGACATACCAACATAATGGACGTTATGGCATACAGAGGAGCGACAGGCGACACAGGTCATCATCACTTACTGATCACAAATGTGAAGGAAAAGTTGTGTATCGCAAACAGGGTAAGCAGTGGACTAAACAACGGAAATTCGAAGTAAAACCATTAAATTACCAAATCGAAATTACAAATAGGTTCGAAATCTTAGACGAAATTAGTAATAATTAAGATGGCAGTAGTAATAGTAATTAAATTGATCTGAACAAGACGTAGGAGGCAATCTTTATGACACTGTGAATTCGGACTCAGCAAAAAACTTGTAGGTGAGAATAAACGAATAAAAACAAGCCTTGGTTTGATGAAGAAAGCATTTAAGATTCATGAGGAAAGAAAAGAAGAAAGGCAAGGCAAGAATGGCTAAACAATAAAAGCGAAGCAAATGCAAACCACTATAGTAACGTGAAACGTAACGCCACGTGTGGGTTTTTAAATGCAAAGCGAAAGTATGTGACGCAGAAAATTCAGGAGATAGAGGAAAACGGTAAAACAAATAACATACAAAGTCTATACAAAATTGTAAACTCGTTAAGAAAAGGTTATCAGCCAAGGCCATGGATGGTTAGAAATGAACGTGGAGATCTTCAGGCGGATCTAACAAAAATTCTCGATGTATGGACAAGCTATTTCGACAAGCTTCTTAATGTACACAACAGAGAACAAACGGAGGAATTTGAAATCCATACTGCACAACAGTGGATATCAGACTCTTGAGAGATTGAGGTCAAAATTTGGGTTATGGAATTTGAAAATTTTCAAATAACCAGGGATTGCCAACATCTCAGTTGAAAAAACTAAAGCGGTTGCAACAGCACTAATCAAAGGATAACATAAATTGATAACTACTATGTGGAGAAAGGAGGGGCTTCCAAAGGACTGGAACACCTCACTAAGAGTTTCGAATTACAATAAAAATTGATAAATCTGACTGTAATAATTACCGCGGAATCTCTTTACTCCCAACATGTTACAAAGTGTTGAGTAATATCGTGCTAACACGCCTCAGGTTATACGTAGGTGAAATAATTAGAAATCGCTAATGTGCATTTAGAAAATGATAGAGCTACGTCTGATCAGATTTTTGCCTTGAGACAAATATTATAGAAGAAGTGGAATACAATAGAACGCATCACCAATTTTTCTTAGATTTTAAGAAAGCATATCTATCAACAGGGTAAACTATACAATAACACGTACACTTCGCATCAGAAAAATTGCTACAACAAACAACGTGCAGCTAGACCACCCAAATTACACCTTCTAATCCCATAATCGTGTCTGGTAAACAGATCCCCTCTTACTTTTTCCTTTGTTTCTCGCATCCTAAAATGAGCAAATATTATGAGCACATTTTTTTTAAAAAAATGTACATGTATTAGTATCAATAAAATGGAAGAATAAAAGCGAGACGAAACAATATATTTAAGTTGAAGGAAGGAGAAATTTAAACACACAACGAAAAATTGAAACCGATGGATGTCTGCTAGACAGAGTCAGAGAAATGAGAGAGAGAGAGAGTGAAAGAGAGAGAGAGAGAGAGAGAGAAAAGGGGTGACAGAAGAACAGGAGGCAGTAAAAATAAAAATATGAAGTTTAAACGTAGTAAAAAGAACCTAACTTTATAAAGTTCAGTTACCACAAATCTAACCGCAAGATAAAAGTGACTTTTGGATTTTATATTTATATATTAGTGCTTGAAAAATTCATAAGCTAAGTCACTTTCAAAGTGAAAACCAAACTTGGTGATCACATTAAATACTCATGATTTATAGTGAAACTGCAGAGTTTTAAGACACATCTAGAATAATGTCTAAAGTGTAACACACATTGTTTGTTTGTGCGTGGTTCAGTTACAAATTCGATGGGGCTTGTTGAACGTACTGGTTTGGAATACATTGTAATCAGGGATTCCGCCAGCATTTTCAGATTTTGCGATGTAAAGTCAAACTTGGGAGAGTAAGTTGTTTTGGAATGTTTCTATTAACTTTTGACATCAAAAAAGTTAAAGTTGGGGGATAGTCTCGAGAATTTAGGGCTGACAACCCCCACAGGGGCCGGGGGCTGGCGGAATCACTGATTGTAACGAACCTAGTAGATACCGTACGCAATACCTTCCATTCCAGACTATTAATGCAAATTGAACATTAGAAAAAGTAAATGAATGATAATTTTTCTGCTTAATTTCTATCAGAAAGAGTCAAGATTATATATCCAAACTGTATGAAACTGGAAAAGTTACAAATGCTGAGAAGCAAAATTAACATGTTCCTTATAGGCATAGTAAACCATACATGTTTCACATTTCAAACATGAAAAAAAATAATAGTATATTGATAAATTATAGGATCGAAATTAATTTTGTACCAAATTAATATAAAAATTATTCTCTTGAAATGGCCAAACAGGGGGCAATTTTCTACTCATATCGTAAAATTTATCTGTTCTGAACATGTCACTCTATATATGTCGTCAATTCCGAATATAACATTATAATAATTACAACACTAATCAACTCGTGTTTATAACAATTCCCACAGATGGAATGAACTCGGCAGAGCTGTAACTGATCACCGGCTGTCGGGGGATTGTCGTCAAATTTTTGAACTGTGTCATGTGGTTTAGAATTCGAACCCATTCTGACCCGGTGATTGGATTTTGATCTTCTGCAAGGGTGTAAGCCATACTGCTGTTACCGCCCTAAAATTCATTATCTTATCGATTTTGATCTGATAACCCGTAAGAGAGATTTTAATTATTTCCTTGCGTAGTATTTTCTTCAGGGGTTACCAGGACCGGAGATGTTACCACGAGAACACGAAAAATACGACACCGAAATTCCTAGTTAAATAGATTTTCCAGACGGGGTCAATCGAGTTATCGGGTCACATGTTTGAGTCAAGCCCTATCACCGGAGCATCGAAAGTGGCCGGAATTGGCTCTTGAACACTCAGAAAAAGAGAGAGAGGGTGTAAAGTAAGAGAAAAAGTTAAGATGAACAGAGACAGAGAGAAAGAAGAAGAAGAAAATTAGAAGCAGCGAAGACACGATAACAATACACGAAGAAAGAGGAAGATAGAAAGATAAAAAAAATATGAAAACTACATTATCATTAAGCTAAAGAACACACACACTGTTTACTCGGATTCTCACCAGTGATGCTTCGTAAGTTCTCCAACCCGGTGATGAATCTCTGTTTGCATACTTCAGTTTATGCGAAAAAGACTGCCTGGTGGGGAATCGAACAGAGGTTTTCCAATTGGAAGTCTAGCACGTTAGCAATACTCCACAGGTGGCTCTATCCAAAACGTGCTTAGCAAATCGTATAGTGTTTCTTTCTAAGAATAATAACATGAAAAGTGGATATTTCAGATCAATGACGTGTTCTTAGCTGCCCTGGTAATCTCCAGAGACTTGATTTGGACTTTTCCAACCAACATTCGTAAACCGTCTTCCTCTCTGTAGTACTAGCGTCTAAACACAGAAGTCCTATTTTCGAAAGCTTAACAAACACGAGTTAATCGAGTGTGCAATAAAAGAAACACCGTACTTTACTTACCTAACCCCAACGTGCCTTTGGTCACTAATTTTATTAAACTTCCTATTGCGTTCATATATATATATATATATATATATATATATATATATATATATATATATATATAAAGAGGAGCCATTTTTCTTACAGAAAAAATATATACGAAACCACACCAGGGTTCGATCCCCTGTTTTCTGTATTAGCTTTCCGACATGCTACTAATACGCTAAACTGCCAACTGAAAGCAGCTGTTCGGAAGTAATATTTATTGTTTAAGGTGTAATGCGCATGCGCGAGAATGGTCCCGCCTTAGTAGAGCATTCTATGTTTAGACACTACTCTCCTAAGTCACACTACTGTAGTGACTCAGGTATTTGATTCTACAGTCTGAAGGATTCTCCGTTTTGTATGAGAAGTTATGATTTGATTTTTCACGATCGCTTTGTAAAAACTTTGGCTTGACCAGGGTTTGAACCTATGTTGGTTTGCTTTAGTACTGAAAAGTCCAGCACGTTTCCTGTACTCCATCTTGCCGACTAAAGACAGAAGTTATGAATTAATAAGTTCAGAGCTAATCTTTGGAAATAGACAAGTTATTTAAACCCAAGTGCACACTAAAATTTCTTTATTCAATTACTTATAGACAAAATAGTGCTCACTAATATCCAAAATAGCAAAAATCCGGTAAAAATGAAAGAAACAGCTTATACAGTTTTTGCGCCGTGGAAGTTCAAAGTCACGCTTATAGTAATAATAATTAGTATTATTATTATTATTGTTGTTGCAGTGAAACATCCGATAACTGATAGTTTTATATTCCCTGTAGAACAGCATTGAATATTATGAAAGTAAACTCTGTTAATAGTGTTCTATATAAAAAAGAACAATGACAGCTTGATAAAGTTTCCTTTTAAAGTAAAACCCTCTCTATAGCGGACGTCTGTAAAGTTTTCTCCATAAAATTGTTTTTCAGATGTGAATAATTTTCCTATCAGGAAGACAAATGGAGACTATTTGCAATCCCCCTCCAACATAATTATTGAACATGATCAGTAACAATATTGTTACAAAGTGTCTAAATGAACTCCTGAACACCTAAGATGACACTAGTGTCTATTAAAGTGGATTCCAAATAACTCTGTTCAATAAACACCACGAACTTGAACCTACGATGGACTTTTCTTAACTGTCCAGTATTTGTTTATTAAAGTCCAATATCGGTAATATGGTGACCTAGTATATGGAGGTATAATCTCAAATAACAAATATTATTTTTGGGTTATACAGAAAATTTAAAATGTACGTCAATTGATGTATTACTTTTTTACTTCCAGCAAAAGATTCTACCTTCACTGCTAAGTTGTCACATTAGCGAACAATAATATCACCATGTTTCTACCCTTGTCACTCCACGCGCATATATTTTACACAGCGCCACTCTCGCGAATCATTCTTTGGACATGAGGCTCATATCCCATTTTCTCTTCCATTTCCAGAATAAAGGATAGTGCGTACATACATAAAACTGAATTTTGAATTTAGTTTTAAGGCCATTTAGGCAACTTTGGCTCAAGCCGGATGAATGATGGTGGGATTAATTGGTGGAATGAATAAAGTTGGAGAAAACGGGAGAACCCCGAAAAAACGCACGCACACATATGGACTTATTTGTGGGGGCATTAACCCCTAATCATTTCTGAGTGACTTTAAATGTTTGTTTCTAAACGATAGCTTTGAAATTTGTTAACAATAAAATTAATTACATCTCTCTACTAATTCCGCCCATGCGAACACGGTGTTTGTCCACCACAAAGCGCACATTGCATGTCATCCAACTTACGCATACAAATCGGGTGCCATACTATATATGGTTTTGCCGAATAAGCTTGTGTATAGCGTTACACAAAATATTTACTTACTTCTTGGTGCGCGTAAACATGGGTTCAAGTATATGGAGGACTATTGAATAGAGTGGTTCGGAACAGACTTTATACAAAACTATAGGTCCCGTCGTTAGGAGCTCAGCTGTTCAGAAACAGGTTTTGTCATTGCATACTGTCTTTATTCTCTTCTTCATTACATAAACTTTTGCACATAAATTCAACCACATTTTGTCTTATTTTGAATGTAAACGCCATTTACAATCGGTAGAGAACAAAAATTTAACGTAACTGGAAAAAGTAAAAAAAAAAAATGTTGAAAGATATGGGATTCGATCCTATACTCATGAGAATTAAAAGTACAATAATGAACTGCCTGAAAGACTTCTGCCATGAGGGCTAGGATGGTATTAAATGTAGGCAAGTTCTATACTGCTAACATTATAGCAAGTTTATGTATTTTTTCTTATTCCACAAAGGTTGAAAATGTGAAGATAATTTTCATGCTAGACGACTTCAGTCAGTAAGCTCGTTCCGAAATATTACAAAAAGCTACAGTTTCGCGTAATATAGACATATGATGACGAATTAAATTCATTTCTGAGGCACTTGCTGGAGAAGGAAATCCTATGGTTGTAAGGTTCGAATTGCCTGCAAGTGATGACTTTTTCTACTTAAAACTAACTGTCAAAAGTTAAAATTTGTGTTACGTTCAACTTGTCATATTGCACGAAGTGTAATAGAAATTTGAATTGAAGTTTTAACTTCTCCATTTTCTAATGACAATTCTTTTGGTGATGTTAGCTTCGTTCAGCCTGTTTTACGTTAAATTAAAAAAATACAAGTGATCTATCTTAGTGCGACGATACTTACCCTAAAATGGATTTGTTCCTAAAACTGCCAATATATATTCATTTCATAATTCGACATGACAAAAAGGACATGCGTGCACATGTGTTTATTTACCACACAATACATACAGACAAAATGTACTCCTATATATTCAATGTTACATTATCCTTGTATTTGAACTTAGTAATTAACGGTTTCTGTCTTTAAGTGGCAAGATGGGATAGGGGAAAACTGCTGGACTTTTCAGTTCTAAAATAAGCCAATATAGGTTCAAACCGTGTTCATGCCAAAGTTTTTTTTACAAAGCGATCGTGAGGGATCTAATCATAACTTCTGATACAAAACGGAGAATCCTTCAGACTTTGGAATGAAACACCTGAGTCACTATAGAGAGGAAGACAATTTGCGAATTTTGGTTGGAAGAGTCCAAATGAAGCCTCTGGGGATTATTAGAGCAGTTAAGACCACGTCATTGATCTGAAATATTCACTTTTCATATTATTATTCTTAGAAAGAAACACTATTCGATTAGTGAAGCACGTTTTGGGTAGAGCCACCTGTGGAGTATTGCTAACGTGCTAGACTTCCAATTGGGAAACATCGGTTCGATTCCCCACCAGGCAATCTTTTTCGCATAAACTGAAGTATGCAAACAGAGATTCATCACCGGGTTGGAGAACTTACGAAGCATCACTGGTGAGAATCCGAGTAAACAGTGTGTGTGTTCTTTAGCTTAATGATAAGGCAGTTTTCATTTTTTCGTTGTTTTTTCTCTCTTCCTCTCTTTTTGATGTATTGTTATCTTGTCTTCGCTTCTTCTTTTCTTCGCTCTCTCACTGTTCATCTTAACTTTTTCTCTTACTTTACACCCACTCTCTCTTTTTCTACGTGTTCAAGAGCTAAATTCGGCCACTTTCAATGACCCGATGACAGGGCCTGACCCAAACATAAGGGACCTGGTAACCAGATTGACTCGGTCTGGAAAATCTATTTAATAGGGATTTCGGTGTCGTATTTTTCGTGTTCTCGGGGTAACATCTCTGGTCCTGGTAATCCCTGAAAGAAACATTGTTCAATCGCAATGAAATAATTAAAATCTCTCCTTCATCATCCCGATTATCAAATTTAAAATCCGGTCCTCACCGGATCAGAATGGGTTCGAATTCTAAACCCGATGACAGTCCAAAAGCTGAGGAGCATACCTCGACAGCCGGTGACCCGTTTCAGCTCCTCCGTGTGCAAATTGTTATAAACACTAGTTCATTAATGTTGTAATTATTAGAACGCTATATTCGCAATAGGTGGAATATAGAGGGGCGTGTTCAGAACAGATAAATTTTAAGATATGGATAGAAAATGGCCCCCTTTTTGGCTATTTCAAGAGAATAATTATATTTATATTAGTTTGGCACAAAATTAGTTTTCGTCATATAATTTATCAATATACTGTTAAATGTGTTTGTTTTTCATGTTTGAAATGTGGAACATGTAAAGTATACTATGCTTATAAGGAACATGTTAATTTTGCTTTTCAACATTTGTAACTTATCCAGGTTCATACAGTTTGGATATATAATCTTAACTCTTTCTGATAGAAATTAAGCAGAAAAATTATCATTCATTCATTTTCTTTTTATGTTCAATTTGGATTAGTAGTCTGGAATGGAAGGTACTGCGTACGGTATCTATTAGGTTCGTTACAATCAGTGATTCCGCCAGCCTCCGGCCCCTGTGGGGGTTGTCAGCCCTAAATTCTCGAGACTATCTCCCAACTTTAACTTTTTTGAGGTCAAAAGTTAATAGAAACATTCCAAAATAACTTAGACTCTCCCAATTTTGACTTTACATCGCCCAATCTGAAAATGCTGGCGGAATCCCTGAAAACAATGTATTCCAAAGCAGTACGTTCAATAAGCCCCACCGAATTTGCAACCGAACTACGCGCAAACAAAGCATGTGTGTTACACTTTTGACATTATCCTAGATGTGTCCTAAAACTCTGCAGTTTCACTACAGATCATGAGTATATCGTGTGACCACCAAGTTTGGTCTCCACTTTGAAAGTGACTTAGCTTATGAATTTTTCAAGCACCTGTCTATATATTTGAATAGCCCTGAAAAAATATATAATGCAAAAGTCAGTTCTATCTTGCTTTTGGATTTGTGGGAATTGAACTTCATAATGTTAGGTTCTTTTTTACTGCGTTTAAATTCCATATTTTTATTTGCACTTCCTCTTCTTCTTCGTCTTCTTTTTCTATCTTCCCTTTTCTCTCTCTCTTCTTCATTTCTTTGTCTCTAACAGACAACCATCGGTTTGAATTTTTCATTGTGTTTAAATTTCTTCCTTCATCAACTTACATAAATTGTTTCGTCTCGCTTTTATTCTATCATTTCATCGATACTAACACATGTACTTTTTTAAAAAAATGTGCTCATAATGTTTGCTGATTTTAGTATGGCAGAGATGAACGAAGGAGAAAGAGGTGTCCTTTTACCAGACACGATCATGGGATAAGAATGTGCCATTTGGGTTGCCTAGCCTCACTGCGTTGGCTGTCGTAATTTTTTTTATGCGAGGTGTACAACTGGAATTCCGGAAAACTTCAACTAGTAAGGATGTCTTAGCGATCCCATAAGCAGAATAAGTGTATCTAATAATATGTCATTTTCGAGATTCGCAGCTGATTGAAACTACTGTTTAACTTTACGTTAGAATATGGGATTCTAAAAATATAAGGGGAGGAAAAGGGACATGGATTAAACCAACTGTTCTTATCTGCGAGTTACAGATGCTTATCAGAATAATGGAAACACCTGAACGAAAGTGCAACTTACCAGATTAATATGGTGTCGGGCCACCTTTCGCCTTCAGAACAGCCTTGATGCGACGTGGGATGGAGGCATAGAGGTCGTGAATGGTAGCAAGTGGCATATTACACCATTCCTCGTGCAGGGCATCGGCCAGTTCTGTGAGAGAGGATGGAGGTGGAAATCGTCGCCGGAGTCGTGTTTCCAAGATGGACCACAGATGTTCAATTATGTTGAGATCTGGGGATTGGGCGGGCCAGGGGAGGTGTTGAACTTCATCCCGATGTTCCTCAAACCACGCTGCAACAACTCCAGCTGTGTGAATGGCTGCATTATCATCCTGGAATATGGCGTCATTGTCCGGGAACAACATCCGGACCATAGGATGCAAGTGGTCTCCTAAAATTGCGACATAATCGTTGGCAGTGATGCATCCGCGAAGTGTGACCACAGGACCCAATGAAAACCATGATATTGCGGCCCACAGCATCACCGTGCCGCCACCATGTTTCACAGTTGGGCGGAGACACTGCAGATCATACGCTTCTTTGGGCGTTCTCCACACATAAACACGGCCCGTGGTTTGGAATAGGGTGAATGGTGACTCATCCGACCATACCACACGTTTCCAGTCGTCAACGGTCCAAGTTGCATGGTCGCGGCACCATTTGCGGCGTGCTAAAGCGTTCTGGTCCCTGATGAGAGGTTTGGCCCGTGCAACACGACCCCGTAAGTTCATGTCATGTAATTCGCGGCGGACTGTGATTGTCGAAACAGGTTGGGGGAGGTGCTGATTGAGTTCCTCCGTCACTTGCGCCGCAGTGGCACGACG